>APFE030228706.1:0-86122 GCA_000404065.3 Pinus taeda
CCGTAGGCCTTTTTGCAGATAATTTGAGGCCTTCATCCTCAGTTTCCAATAGGACATATTACTCCTCCCCCTCTAGTTAGAGTACATCCTCCCAGTCCTCCATCGAGTCATCATTCTAACTCTTGTTCTATTGATTCCTCTAGTTCTTCCTTTGGTTCTGCATCTTCTAAACCCCATACCGTCACCATGTCAGGAACCAACAGTGTGAGAAACCAAGGTGGTAACCCAGGTACTAACTAGGGTAACCCCACAAGCGTAACCTCCACTAGTATGGTCACTCCAACTCGATTGCTTCCTTTTATGGCTTGTTTGCGTCTCCTTGATTTTAGCCAACTCATCGACAATCCTCTTCTCCATGATCCTAATTGGCCAATTATGCCTACTAAACTTCCTTCTGGCATCCCAAACTTTGAAGGTAATCTTGGAGAAGATCCCACAAATCATGTTCGTTCATTCCATATGTGGTGTTCATCCAATTCTATCACTGAAGACTCCATTTGTCTTCATCTGTTCCAATGCACTCTTACTAGAGTTGCTACAAAGTGGTATGTCGATCAGCGAAGAGACACTCACTCCACTTTCGTGGCTCTTGCCAAATATTTTTCTTACCTATTTTCAGTTACCTCTCTGATATGAAACAGGTACCAAACTATTGAATTCTTTCTTTCAAACTTCTACCACTCGCCTCTCCGACCATTTTCAGGAATGGCATAGAAGGAGGAGCATATGTAAAGCTCTTGAATTCAAAGAACACATCTATACAAATTGGTTCCTTAGATCAATTTCCCCCCCATTGCTAAAAATTTCGCTTCTCACTTCCATCAATCCAACGAAGATGCACTCCAAGTAGCCTTGAAATTTGACTTGACCTACGACTAGTCTGGTTATGTTTATACTATCATTCCCGATCTTCCTTGGCTTGACATTACCAATACACCAGAGGTGTCTCATTCCGTTGAACGTATCATTGGAACCATTTCACACCCTCAAATTCAACCATATGCTCCACCTCTGATGAGTTATTGTCAACTCCAGGGAAGGGCTAATTCCTCTTACACCTATCCCTCCCCTAATATTCCACATGGAAACTCTTATCCAGGTCCCAACATGTCATATGCATATCCCCATCCACATCAACAGATGCCAGGGATAGTTGTTGGTTCACCTGTTTATCCTAACGTCACCCCATCTTTTTATTATCTGTATACATTGCCTAGCACTCCATCCCCACCGGCACCAACCCCCCATGCTTCCTCCACCCTTCCACAACAACAAACTCCTCCACAAGGTCAAGTGTATGCTCAACAAAGCACAACCAATCCCCCCAACCACAAGAAAAGGAACAAGGGGAAAGGTAACCAAAAATGAAAATATCAAGGTAATCAAGGTAGCTAGGGTCCACCACCTAATGAACCTCAGGGAAACTAGCCTAATCCCGCAACCCAGCAATAGGGCAACCAACCCAAGAAAAACATGGGTCTTCGTACAAACAAACCTTGTGCTTGTTGCGGCGTATATGGCCATTATACTCATGAATGTCCCCTTTTACCTTAGATGCATCAAGCATGGGAAGCTCAAGCAACCCATTCTAGAGGACTGCAACCCATAGCTCCTCCTCCTCCTACTACTTCGTCTCAACTGACTGTGCTTACCAATCCTTTTCCTCACCAAGGATATCTCACACCTCCCCCACCTCCACCATCTAGTCACAATAATTATCAAATTCTTATGAGGTCAATACCAAACGAGTGAACCTTCATACTCGATCGCACCAATATGACAAGTTACCTGCTAAGTTAGCTACTGATCCCCAACCCCAAGTTTCCACCAAGCCTCTATCATAATCAAATGGTACCTTACAAATCCCTCTACCTAAGGTAGAGGTTATCCCAAATATCCCCAAAGGTCCATTACATTGAAATGTTGCTTTTATTAAAGTCGCCCATACCTATAGCATAGTAGATGACTTGGCGCAGTATCCTATATCCATGTCAAAGATGGAAGTCGTCCAGACATGCCCAGCATAAAAGAAAGATCTATTCTTTGCTTTAGGTGTTGTGGATCCCCAAGATGAGCGTATGATTTGCTTTAACATTTAAAAGTAGGAACATCCTCCCCTACCTTCATCCATTGCATTTCAAATACTAGTCTCCATAAAAAACACCACTATTCAACGGTGTATCATAGATGAAGGAACCTCGACCTATGAGATGGATACTAGTGTTTGGAAGAAACTTGGTTCACTAGACCTGTCCCCATCCACCATTGCTCTTTGTGCTTGGAGGATCATCCCTCACAACCCCTTGGCTTATATCACAACTGTCCTATCACTGTTTCCTGTAAGACCATCTCTATTAACATCAAAGTCATTGATGCCCCATTAGATTACAACATTCTTTTGGGTCGTAGTTATACCTATGCTATATCAGTTACCACATCTGCAGTTTTCCATAAGATGTGCTTCCCTCATAATGGAAAGATTTTCATTATTGATTAACTAACATACTAAGATCCTAAGTATCAAACTTCACTTCAGGCCACTATTTCATCGATGACTGGAAATAAGACTGTCTCGTCCCTCACCAATGTCTCTCCTGGAGTTTACAACAATTCCACCTTGCTCAGTGCTTATTATGGTCCACCACCTACTCCTTCTGAGCCTAGCTCATCTAGTGTTTTCATGCTTCAAGCGTCACGAGCTGCTCACAAGCAGTCTAGTATGCCTTCCCAACAACCAACACCTCTACAACCTATTTTTCCAAACTCAACCCAACCTTCTAGTACTGCTCCTCAAGGTCATCTTTCTTCTACTGGTATCTCTCCTAGTCCTTTTTAGTCTAGAACTATTTCCCCAAGCCTTAACCATCTTGGAGTATTTTCCCCAAGTCATTACCCATCTAGTCATATACCATTCTTATTTCCACCCTCGAAAGTTTATTCTACACCTTTTATGGCTACTTTGAGTTTACCTAACATTACCTTGGGGATCCTATTTTGGTACATTGATCCTCTTGCAAACACTCCCCCAAATCAACTCAAACCTTACACTTCTTTGACCCCGGTTCAACCTATTGTTCCTACCTGTTCCTTTTCTTCAGTTCCAAAGGAACCTCAATAGGAACCTACTCCTGTGGTGAAAGCATATGGTGAGGGTTGAAACCTAGAAAAAGAGAACCAAAGGCAAGGCACCTCAAACAACTCCAGCCCCTCCTAAGCCGCCAAAGCCTATTCCTCCATGTTATTTGTGTGATATTGTTGTTCATGCCACCAATAATTGTCCCAAACTCCCTCATATCAAGAATGTGGTCTCTGATACCTTCCCTGATTCTAACATTCCCGAGGTCCATGTCACCTTACCTGAGTCAGGTAAGAAGAACAGATCATTACGCATGAATCACCCCTATGATTTGTGTGATAATTATGGCCATTATTATCATCAATGTCCTCATCTCTAAGAATTTCGTGATACACTTCACTTGCTTCATGAATTAGAGGCCGCTCGTAGTGATTCGACCTCTCCTCTACCTACAGGTTTTGGTCCCACTCCTATGCTAGAGTAGGAGGTCTCTCAACCACCCATCATGATCACTCCCCCTGATGTCGAGATGATGGATAGTACCACTCCTATTTTCTACATGTCATCATCCATGGGATCGATATATTGGGACTCCCTAGATGTCTCCTATTGTGATTTTGTTTAAACTTCTTCGATGAACACTTTGGTATCAACATCAATAGATCTCTTGTCTACTAGTCACCTCTCTCCCAGCCTTGACGGTGCATATGTAAACCTTGTCTCTCATGAATATGCCTAAAGTATCTCCTCTTCATCATGTGGTCTCTATTCCTCTAGTCCCCCCATCTTCCATTCTGATGAAGACATCATGGAAGCCATGACCACCCCTAATTATCCTTGGGCCGATATGCACCGTTGTGCATACTCCCTTCTGCAACAAACCTATGACCCATATGTTGTGGAGTCCAAAGACTTCATCCATGGTGAGGTCGATTGGTTCAATAAACCCTTCCTTCAAACCCATGAATTCAAACCACATCCTCCTTGTGGCCATTACATTTCCACATAATGTTTGGGTAAGGGGTCATCCACTTTTGAGAGTCCAAGAGAAGCAACAATCCTCCCCAACCCTCCTAGTGCATCTGGTAGTGTCAACTCTAGTACCATTATTCTTCCCCATTTAGAAGAACCTGTAGAGTCTCATATCATTTCAGATCACTCTTGGGATGATCCACTTACTCATCCCTCCAGCTTACCTCAACAACAAAGTACCTTAGATATTGTTGTTATTCAACCACCATGTTTTCTAGGAGAGAATTAGTTCATTATATTTGAAGCTGTTATTTGGTATAGTGACATCATGTATGTGAACCCAGAAATTCGGTCCATTTGATTCATATGTGTAGTGGCAAGTGAGATTCATAATACATCATTTCCTTTCTCTAAATGTATCTATCTATTCTTCCCACAAGAAGACATCCATATTATAAACAAATGGTGAAACATATCATCAAAATTTGTTTGGATTCCACAACTCTAAATACATCTGGTATGCCCATATCATACTACATCTATCCATATAAAATTTTGGGAGCACCTATGCCCCTACATATCCTCATCATCCTTTATAGGATCTCGTGTCATTCAGGCTGACTACTTGAATCCCTTATTTGAGCACTTGGAACACAATGGCACTCCACAAACGCATCCAGCTAGGGTCATCATTCCCACCTTTGCATAATAGGTCAATCCCCTCCATCACATATGCTTGGGGGTAGTATCTCATACTTGGGTGCATGATGGAACCCCTAGCCACATTCCCACTTGATTAACATAAGTCTCGACCTAGACCCTAATGATCTAGGTGTCGTCAATTATCCTTTCATTACTTGGATAGTATGTCCTACCAGCCTCTCCGACGAGCCATATACACATGACATATTGTAAATGCTTGATACCATAAATTCAACCATTCTCCTCTATGTGATGCCATAATTACCTCTTAGTCTCCATATTTTATTTCGTGGATGGGGATGATCGTAGACCTTTTCTAGAAGTTCATTCCTATATTCCTTTCTTCCCTTAATTCTTCACCAAGAAGCATTAAGACCATTTTTAGACAAGTACAACCACCTAATTTAAAGTCGTAGATATAAATTCCAATGGTTGGTTTGTATGATATGATCTCCATAATATTTAGGGCCTTCTCCTCATCTCCAAAATCTCCAAAAACTCACTATGCAAATGAATTGGATTTGGGTGCAAGAAGCCCTTTTATAGGAAAAACCCTAGTTTTTATATCGGCCATTGTGACCAAATCGTAGCTTCGTTTGATGAAAAATCAGCACTATTGGAAAGCTCTCACCAAGTTCTATAATGGGTCTCCCTTTGTTTTTGGTAACTTTAAGCTTCACCAAAAAAGCATTTTTTTCATGAGGTCTCACTTTGTCGCCTATTAAAATTGAATTTCTTCATTTGATAAATCTATACTCTGGTACCACTTTACCCGCACATTGGTTGACTCATGTATCCATTTTCATCATGAGTAACCATCATTTACTCATGTTTTAATGGTCCCCTCTGGGCCTCCCCATGTGGCAGTATCAAAAGAGTCACCCTTGTTCAAAGCATCCAAGATGAGTCACCCTTACATATGTGGAGTCTGTTTCGAGTCCCCTTAAGTCTAGTTACAATGTTCAATACATATTTGTGTCACATCCATCCCATCGTGTTCATATTTTTCCTCAAGCTATAATGATTCGTCTTTGAAAATCTCCATCTGAGTAAGTGACCATCCCCACAAGAATCAAGTCAGTCGCTTCCAGGTCAACCATACATATTATGCTCTGACAAGGGAAGTCATCAGTATGCCACTCATCTTGTTTCCTTCCATCATCATCCTTGGTGTTAGTCCATCAGTCACTCTACTATGATACCTCATTCCTTTGTTAAGGATTCCTTATTGCCTTAACTCTGGTGGGCCCCCTTTCATCGACTTCAACCCATTTATTCCATAAGTGTGGTTTATAGGGCAAGTGTACCTTGGTTCCAACCTTCATTGTTTTTGGTGCCTCGAATCAAGAAAAAGCAATCACCATTTCCCTTTGACTTTTTTGTTTCTCACGTGCTCGACATGATCTCATTATCGCACGATTGAGAATCATACACTTGATGGTTTGGTGATCTAGAAGATTATCCCAGTGATTCTTGGGTGTGTGTGAGATGTTCTAGTCCTCATGAGAGGGTGACCCTTCAGGAAGCCCCCCACATGCCTGGATGACTGCAGATGTTGATATAGCCTCAGATGTAGTTCCCCATATGTGATGGGTTCAGTTTCAACCGTTTGTAGTGCCCACAACATGCATGTCTCCTTCATATGATCCATTAAAATCTTTAGAGCCCTTTCCTATTCAATAGAGATTCTTTGGTTACGATCCCCCCTCACCATGTTAGCCTGAGGGGCATTATGTCTCATGTACTCAAATGTTATTGTATTAAGTCTTGACCTATGTCTTTTCAGGCACATTATGTATATGGGATTCATTGTATTATTTTTTGGCCCATTAATGTTAGCATATCATGTATCATGTACTTTGTAGCTTAGTCCCACATTGCTAGGCTCACCATTATTATTTTTACTCAATTATCTTAGCGGGTATGGGTATGCCTCCCCTGCCTCATTTCATATCATGTACTCCAACATAAAAGGAGACTTCTATCAGTTTTGTAGGTCTCTCCCCCTCCATTTTTGTTCTTCCTTGCATTGCTTCAGTTGTCTCTTCCTCCCTCTCTAACTCACCTTTGGTGTCTCGTGGAAGTGTAACCTACAATGTATTTTGGTCATACAATTTTCTCCTAACACTCGTAGTTGGGGGGCAATCTGTTATCATCAAAAAATGATCACCTAGCCATTTCTAACTAGGTGGATTGAAATACACTATGTAGGATTAATTTTACAATAGTAAAATCACTTTCATGATGGAAATAATTTAGTAAACCATTTTTATTAAATTATTTCTGGTTAAAATTAAAAAAACCCATGAGAATAATTGAATAAATCATTATTTATTTAATTTTCTCTAGGAATAATTATTAAATCATTGTTTGATAATTATTCATTGTCACATTTGACTAAATCCCCTAGGAATAATTAAATAAATCACTATTTATTTATTATTCCTTAATTCTATTATTGAAATAATTGTTAAATCACTATTTAATAATTGTTTCAATTTCACGCATTTCTTAATCCTAGTGAAATAATTAGTAAATAATTTTATTTGTTACTTATTTCCAAGTAAAGATATTTGACCATTTTGAATATCTTTTCCCTCTCCAAAAAATATAATAAAGTATTCCTAATAGTTAGATCTTGATTTGGTCAATATTTTTTTATTATTCTCCATTTTTTAGATTAACTCAATACTTTGTTATAAATAGGAGGGCTTTCCATTCATTTTTCACCATGATCATTATCATTGCCACCATTATCGTCTTTTTTCACTTGATCTCCCACTTGCGTTCTACACATTGTTTTGGGTTTTTCACACATTGTGAGAGAAAATCGATTACTAAAGCATCAAGGACATCAAAGGACCCATCCCATGGAGGGGGATTTGTAGACCCTTTTGTAGATCTCCTTCATCAGGTGTTATCAATACAGATTTATTATTCATTTTAAAAGTCTCTCCATTTGGTTTATTACATTGGATATATATTATTGTTTATTGTTTTGGATCATATCTGTCGTTTTGTTGCATGTTTTTCTATTCTTATTATTGTAGATCTGACGCGTAAGCAACCATAAATTGTTGTTAGGGTCACGTGTCACCAGTGACTTAAGTGAAATGTTTTTAATACACCTCCCAAGAAATTTCATACTAGAAATACCATATCATGTGTGTTCATATTGGGTGATATATATTGAGGAAAAAATGACATAATATATTGAACATATGTGTTATGTATAAAAAATGGAGCTTAAAGTTAATGAAAAAATATAAACAGGTATAAAAAATGTTAAGGAAAAAATGGATACTTACAATATCTAGGAAAAAAAGGGGTTTTTTAAATTGGGAAGGTGCATTGGGTTCATATTGGTAGGGGGTTATATAAAGTGATTTTTAGAGGTATTTTCCAATAGGTAGTCAAATTGAGGGTATTGTTTAGTATGCCAATAATGCACATGCTATGTCAGAGGTTCATTGAGTGAAGCCCCCATGGGATATCTAAAAAATTTGATTTCGATTTTAGGACCTACGACCTTGTTTTTATTTTTTAAATGGAACCCAAAGTCAATGTATAAAAATTTAGAGATCATGTATTCACTATTTGTGTGGTGATCTTCACTTTTGTATGCTTTGTGAACATAATTTGTGATGCAATCTACTATCAAAATTGTATATGAACCTGTTGTGGCCACCAACAACCCCCCTCCTTATGAAGTGTTATTGCTAATACTAAATAAGTGGGGACCCTTAGTAAAAAATTTAAAAAAATCAATTAGTGTTATATTTCTTTTTAGATGAAACTTACAACATCATGGACTTAGGGAAATACCTTTGGAGAATCTAAAAAACCTAAGTTTCATAATGAAGAAAGTAAATTCACTCCTTAAGAGAGATCGCATCGCACAAAGAATGATAGGATACCTTCTAAATAAGCCAAAATGATAAAAAATGTGAGATTGCGACGCAAAACTCCATCGCATTGCATGCATTAAGAAGCACTCACATTAGAAAAAAAAAAAAAACCTTAAAATCACCGATATGCGATATCACATATCGCACATCGCAAAAATCACATGAATTACACATAATGATTATAACGATTAAGCGATCCGCGATCTTGCGATCTGTGATCTTGTGATCCTGCGATCTGCGATCTTATGATATTGCGACCAAGCAACCTTGCAATAGAACAACACGATGCAATTGCGGAAATGCGATACAGCGATCTGCGATACCGCAAAACCTCTCCATCACAGTTGGTTCTGGCTCATTATTCGAGAAAACTTTTGTAGGCCAAGAACTGGTCATGCGCTTTAATGCAAATTAATGAGTTGTTGCCAGTTGTTAATGAAGTATGGTGTTGTGTTTTTCGAAGAACTAGTTCACGTAAGGTGGTGTGTTTTTCATATCTTCAGCATTTAAAGTTTTCTTGTCGTTATTTTTATCATTACTTCCACCTCAATTGTAAACTGTAGGAACAAAGGACGAAGCATTATACAAGGCAGTATGCAGGAAACTATGAGGAGGAAAGACAGTACTCCAATGTCCATTTCGGAAGGAACACCTAATCCACTTAAGGGAGAGAAAGAGCCGCAGAACTCTTCTGAGGCATCCATCACAGATTTCTCATATCCAGCCATGATTGAATGGGTACTGAACGATGCTAATACCAGAAACAGACAGTTTAATGCTCAGGGTCAAGAGCTCACGGAATCACTATTTTTACAAATTTTCAGCTTTATACCCGATAAGAGAAAAAGGCGCAAGAGGCGAAAAACGCATCACAGAAGCCCGGATCAAGAAACAGAGGCAGTTTCCGATGCGCGATTAGCACTTAGCGCTAATCGCACATCGCTAAGAAAACTTGCTCGAAAAGGAAGGCTTCTAATTACTCAATCACCTGCAAGCCCCGAAAATTGCAAGGAAGCAGCGATAGAAACAAACTGGAAACAGAAAGCTAAAGCAGAAGAAATCCGAGGGTTAACCAAGTTAAAATGAGATTATTACTAGGCATAGATGGTAAAGCCACATAGTCATTGGATGAATCTCAAGTATATCATCAATTTTGCTGAGAAGATAGTGCCAGCTCTTTCTGATTGAGTTTTCTTAACTCAACCAAAGACGGAAGACAATCAGCCAACTCTACTCAGGCAAATACTGAATGCTTGCGACGTTAAGGAGCAAATTTAGAGATAGTTAGATATTAGATTTAATTTTAGAAATAGTTTTACTTAGAAAAAGGACGGTCATTTAAATCGAATCCTGAATTTCTGTAAATAAGTTATTTAGTTAGTAGTATTTACCTTACTCATGCATTTAGAAAAGGGTCCGAAATTTTGTTCAAAAACTTGTTCCTCAGATACATCACTTTTGCACCCTCAGAGGAGGTTTTTGCATTGAATGATGGGAACAGGGTTTATTTGATATTTGCCATTTGATATCTGCTACTGGATGGTTGCACTTCTGTACTCTTAGTGGATGTTAAATCAAGGAGAGATAAATCAATTGTTGCTTGAAGCTCATGAGTAGGACTAGTTATAAATGGTACTTTTATCTCTTAACCATTTATGTTTATGCGTTAAAGTGATATTCAGTTTTAAATTGTTTATATATTGCAGCATGGATGCATGAGTTATCATTTGGCACTTTTGTACGGTGATAGCTATTTATGTATGCTTATTATATGAATAGCTCATTTATGCGATAAGTTTTTCACAACTGTTTCGTCTAACTTCTTATACGAAGTAGTTCATCTTTATTGAATTCTTTTCTTATAGCTGAAGATTCTTCTACCAGTTATTGTTTAAATCTTTTAGGATGCATTAGAAAGGAAATATCACACCCCGGGTAGCATAAATTTTGATTTTTCTGGTTATTAGATACATAGCATAGAATATAGATTGGAATAGATTACAAGTATTCCATTTTAGAACAGAAATACCCATTCTTTCTCAACACACACACACTGAATTGGGAAACTGTCCCATATCCCAGTCGGACCTGATCTATTACCAAACGGATAAGGAGCTGCCAACCAAGGTCCGGACCGGGCGGGTATCCCCCTTGTTGTAGACCCGATTTTCGAGGCCTTCAACATATTTGGCGCTAGAAGGAGGGCCTGAACTATGAATGGCAAGTAAATCCAAATCAAAATACCATTCTAAGAGTAAATCGCCCTCACCATCTCCCCTGACTTTTCCATTACACTTAAATCCAGAGTTAGAAGTCGCCGGAGCATCAACCGCTGCTACAAACCCTGACATTTCGGAACAATCTATTATAGAACCTCCTGAAGTTGAATCTTTGATTCACAAACTTCAACGATTTTCCATTTCCCCTCAAAGATCTGATAAATCTCAGGGCAGCGTGACTTCGCAGTATAATCTTTCTCATCCCCTAACCAGATTAAAGAGTGAAAAGTTTGGTGTTCGACCAACCGAATTACCTCTTCCCAAAAGGAAAAGAGCAAGGAAATCACCTAAAGGGTCCGACAGTGAGACTCTTTCATCAACATCATCAATCTCAACCTCTTCACCGTGAAGTCAACCATCCACTCCTCCACTTCAGACCATTATCAATCCACCTAGTAGAATCCCTACAACTCCTCCTCAATCATCTGCAATCATAATATCCTAATCTTCCCAACCACAGGGATCATCTTCTACACTTCCCCCTGTTAGCAGTTCAACAATGGCCCAGTCTCCATGGAACAACGCTGGGGCAGTCTTAATGCCTGCACCCTTGAGTCAAATGCCGGCCCATCTTGAGAAATGGCTGCCTAAGTTCAATCTCGAGGCAGGCATGCTAGTAGAAGAGAACATAAACAACTTTATGCTATCCATTAATCTTAACGGGGTTACTAATGAAGATGTTTTTGTTCGACTGTTTCCTTATACTTTGCAAGGAACAACCAGATCTTGGTATTTCTCATTACCCTTTGGATCTATTACTAGTTGGGACATCTTCCAAGACCAATTCCTAACCAAGTTTGGTGACGACAGGTCTACGACAACGTTAATCAACGATCTATCCAACCTTAGGGCCGAATCTAATGAGCCGATCAAAGACTTCAATCTATGTTTCAATAAAATTCTAAACAAAATTCCTACTACTTCTCAGCCCAGCGAGGAAGTACGATGTGAATGGTATATCACTGCTTTACCATCAAACATAGCAATCTTCGTGGACAGGGCTAATAAAATAACCTTAGCCGAAAACATGAAAGAAGCCATAGCAGTAGAGAAACGTATAATAGCCCTAGAGAAGAAGTCCGCGATAGAGGAATGGAAATATAAAAAGGTCACCTTCAAAGAAGAATCCAAGAAGAAACAAGCAAAAGATCCATTCGATTTGGAGGGATTGCAAAAACTTCTGAAGACCATGTCCAATGAAATGGTCGACATAAAAAAGCAAGTAGCAGAAACTTCTTCAAAAAGGCCCTACAGAGCTTTTAAAAGAGGCCCATCAATGGATTCAAGGCCACCCAATGTTATTACAAGTGCTGAATCTGACGAAGAGGAAGAGGAAATTTCCACTGAAGGGCCAACCAATGATGAAGAAGTTGTAGAATTACAAGGAATGTGGGATTTCATCCTCCCACAGTAAGAAGATCAAGAAGTATTCCCAGTTAACACACGAAGTAGAAATCAGCTTGATCCTCCCCAAACTACCCCAAAGCCAAAGAGCGCAAGCTCTGCAACAAAGGATAAAGTCGTAACAAATAAAACGACATCTAAAGTGACTAAAACTAGCCCGGTCCAAACAGATTCACCAACTCCATCTAAAACACTGATTGTCTCAGATGAAATGGAGTACAATATTATAGAAGACATGAAAAAGACTAGGGCAACATCACTCTGTACGAATTGAGCAAGCTAAAGCATCAACAAAAGATAATGATGAAAGAATTACATGCTGTGCCAGTTGCACCTTTGCCTGCCGCTGTAATTTCTCAAGCTTCCCAGAATATGGGAAGACCTCCAACTAATACGACTAACAAGATTGATCCAAATGACATCACTTTAAGTGGAGGAAGATCGAGATCTCATATTCCCCCTTTTCTCCTTACTTATGAAATTTTTAACAAAAATGTACATAATTGTTTAGTGGATTCAGGTGCATCATCGAATATTTTACCAAAGTCCATATGCACCAAATTAAACGTTCAACCACAGAAATCCGTTGTTCGCATTGTTCAGCTAGATCAATCTCAAGTCGAAGTAATTGGCGAACTAAATCAAGTAACCATAAGGCTGTCATCCAACCCGAAGGTATGTCAAGTTATTGACATTTTAGTCGTTGATATCCCTGAATTTTATGGCTTAATTCTTAGCAAGGATTGGTCAAAAAAACTGCATGGATACTTCGCAACTGACTGGTCGCACATGTGGTTGCCTTACAATGGTAAGCCAAATCAAATAAAAGTTGAACGTGAATTACATCAGAAGTACATAGTAACAGAATTAGAGGGGGAAAATGAACCAGTAGCATATAACAGTAGCATAATTGGCAATTACTCAGTGGATTCTTTTCTCGACAATTTTAATGCTCATACGTCACCTTATTTAGAACATTCTATTTTATCCCAAGTCGAAAATTTTTCTCAAACGGATAGTTAAAAATGTATCAATTTTTTAGATAGACCTGTAAATAAATCTTTGTTTTGGAAATTATTTTTTGATGGTTCTAAATCTAACGAAGGAGTAGGAGAAGGATGCATGCTAATTAGTCCAGAAGGAGATAAAATCATGTTAACATGCAGGCTCGAATTTGATTGTACCAACAATACAACAGAATATGAGGCTTTAGTCCAAGGGTGGTACAAAGCAATCAGGCTAGACATAAAGTACCTCCAAGTCTTCGGAGACTCTGAAATTGTAGTCAGACAGATACGGAATACTATACATTTCTTATCAGGTCATTTAAAACACTATCAATCTTTAGTTCAAGATCTGACTGAGCATTTTATAGCATTCAATATTTCATCAATTCCCATACTCCACAATGCAAAAGCTGACCTTTTAGCTAACGTAGCTTCTAAGCTCATTCCTTCATAAGATTTTAGTCCAGATAGATTCTCAATAGAATTAAGCTTTAGACCTTCTATTCCTGACAACATCACAAATTGGAGAATATTCAACGACGATCCTGATATCGTAAATTTCCTTACTTCTGAAGGATCCTACTCCAACCAAATAATTGACGAAGATCAACATGATCGACAATTACAACGAGATAGCACTAACAATGCTATACCTAAATCAGTGGTCAAGTTAGAAGACCTGTACGATTTGAAAGATCGGTTTAAAAGGTCTACCAATTCGAAGCTCCAAAGTTCAACTTTGAATTATGAATTAGTAAACCTAGGAACCGATGCCAAACCCCAAAACATAAATCTAGGCCTTGGCCTAGCCCCTGAAGAAAAACTAGCATATATTTGTCTTTTGAGACAATACAAAAACGTTTTTTCTCGGAACTATGATGAACTCAAAACATACGACACTTCTATCATCCAACATACTATTCCAATGACCGATAATGAAAACCTATCCAACAAAAAATGAGAAAACTTCATCCCAACTTAGAAAATCAGATAAAAATCGAACTCAATAAGCTGTTGAAAGCCAAGATAATCTTTCCCGTGAGACATTCCAAATGGGTCTCCAATATGGTACCTGTTAGAAAGAAAAACGGAGATATTAGAATTTGTATTGACATTCGCAATCTTAACAAAGCCTGTCAAAAAGAAAATTTTCCCTTACCACCTATGGAGCAGATATTGCAGGCAGTGGCAGGCTCAGAATTAATGTCCTTCTTGGAAGGATTTTCAGGATACAATCAAGTTCTGGTACATCCTGATGATCAATTGAAGACCACATTCAGAACTAAATGGGGCACATATGCATATTGAAAGACGCTGTTTGGTTTGATTAATGTTGGTGCCACATTCCAGAGAGCCATGGACATTGCATTTAAAGGTTTAGCCAATAAATCTGTAGTAATTTATTTGGATGATATAACCATGTACTCCAAGAAACGAAGCGACCATCTCAAAGACTTGAAACAAATCTTCCAACGATGTTTAAGGTACGAAATTTCACTTAACCCAAAGAAATATTTTTTCGCATTAAGTGAAGGGAAACTTCTAGGATTCGTAGTGTCAAAATCTGGAATTCACATCGATTCTGACAGAATCAAAGAAAATTTTGAAATATCCCTACCTCATAACAAAAAAGTCATGCAATCTTTCCTTGGTCAAATCAATTTTGTAAAGAGATTTGTTCCATATTTTTCACGAATCGTATCTCCTTTACAAACCATGATAAAAAATAAATCTAATTTTAAATGGGGCCAAGATGAACATGAAGTGTTCAATCTGATCAAACAGGCTATTATTAATGCTCCATCTTTAGCAACTCCGAATTTTTCAGAGCCTTTTATTTTATACACATTTGCCTCAGATAGGTCATATGCTGTGATACTCACTCAAATGAATCAAGAAAAGGCGGAAGCACTAATTTCTTTTTTCAGTTCAAATTTGCAGGGTGCTGAATTAAATTACTCAGATGTGGAGAAATAGGCTTATGCTGTTTTCAAAGCAATCAAATACTTCAGACCTTTTCTACTCAAAACCCACACTAAAATTATAGTACTGTTTCCAGCGGTAAGAAATCTTCTAGTACAAAAGGATGTAGGTGAGAAGAGGGCCAATTGGGTAACTGCCTTACAAGAATATGACATAGAAATTAAAACAACAAACATTGTAAGAGGTCAAGGCTTTTGCAAAATGTTGGCTGGAGTGTCGCAAATTTCTGAAATTCCATCTGTAGAGGTACAAGTGTGTGAGGTAAGCCTAAACGATGAAGAGTCATTATACTGTGATATCATTTATTATCTTAAGAATGGATATGCTCCTTCATACCTCGATCATACTAAGAAAAGAGCTCTAAGGTTGAAATCCAAACAATATCAGCTCATCAATGATATTCTTTTTAGAATGAATTACGATTCTGTTCTCCTTAGATGTCTTGAGAAATATGAAGCTGATAAAATTTTGCAGGAACTCCACGATGGGCCAGCAGGCGGACACTATACTAGAGATGCTACTGCACATAAAATCTTGCGCGCAGGGTATTACTGGCCCATGTTATTCAAAGACTCTCACAGTTACGTGAGGAAATGTCAAGTCTGCCAAACTACTACTGGGAGACAAAAGAAGCCATCCTTACCACTACAACCAGTTAACATCGAGCAACCTTTCAGTCAGTGGGGATTGGACATAATAGGTGAGATCGTTCCTCACTCTTCCAAGCAGCATAGATATATCCTTACAACAATAGATTATTTTACTAAGTGGGTAGAAGCAATTCCACTCAAGACGGCTAATGCTGAAAATATCATTGAGTTCACAGATCAATTTATAATCACCAGGTTTGGATTGCCTTCCGCTTTAATGTTTGATAAAGCATCATACTTTTCTGGAAATGCAATGACTGAATTTGCACTTAAAAGAGGATTCAAACTTAAATATTCAGCCAATTATTAAGGATAGGGCAATGGGTTAGCCGAGTCTACAAATAAAAACCTAATCAGGATTATCAAAAGAACAGTAGACTAGAACCATAAAAATTGGCATAAATCCTTAATATACACTTTGTGGGCAGACCAAATAACGAGAAAAGCTTCCATCAGCACTTCTCCCTTTAATTTAGTTTATGGGAAAGAAGTGGTTCTTCCGACTCATTTAGTAATTCCCTCTTTGTCTCTAGTTCAATACATTGATGAAGTACCAACTTCCTCATTACACCTAAGACAAATGGAAATAATCAAATTAGAAGAACAATGAGAACAGGCTAAGAAAACGCATGCTCATCATCAAGCACTAGTAAAATCCTCTTTTAATTCAAACATAATGATCAGAAAAGATTTTCAGATGGGAGACTTAGTTTTAAAATGGGACAAGGCACATGAGAAAAGGGGAAGCATACAAAATTTCAACATTTGTGTTACAGGATTTAGCAGGTAAAAGAAACTCTTTGCCTGTCAACAGACAAATTCTAAAGAAATATTTTCCATAGAAGATTATTCCTCTATTTTTGTAGAGTAATAGTTTTCTTTTCATAATAAAACTAGTTGTGAATGGTTACATTAGGCATTTACGAAAAAGACACCAACTCTCTTTCGGATTTTGATTTTTCACTTGTATAAATAGCGAATTTTTTGGAAAAATTGATCTTTATTATTGAAAGATACAGTTAAAAACTCTAACCTAGATATGACACTAGTTTCAATGTCATAAAGTTTGATGAAAACAACCTTTAGTGAAGAAATTGTTTTATATCAATACAATGAAAGGTATCAATAACAAAATAAATATTCTCTGTAGAACAGCTACTTCCAAAAACTCTATCATTGTCGTCCAGAGCTATCTAAATGAAACAATGACTTCCTCCCTGCTAAGGAAATCACAACTTTTAGAGGAACAATCCAAGGATACACTTCACCTTGAAGAATGAGAGTTCTCATCACGAGCCGGCTTATCATAATCACAGATATTATAACTTGCTGACTTTGCCAAATACTGCATACGACAACAAGGCAATGACTCAAGATTGTTACAATCAAGAGGCAAGGGGTGGCTCAGCAAAGTTATAAATCGAGTGAATGAGTGTGTCATAAATTGGCCATCAAACCAAGACATTGTTCTTTAAGAATAAAAAATAAAATCAAAGCAATAAGTGTGGATGTGGATTCTTCTTTGAGAATTGTAGGTTTCTTTAAGTAGGATACAGGATCATTGTTGGGTAACAGGTAACCCTGTCGAGGCTATAAACGTCTGCTAGCAGCAAAGGCTCTACCTACGACAAATGAGCATATTTAAAACTTTTTACAAAGAAGACTTTGTTTTATCTTTACAGACCAAGTAATGACTGATGTAAATACAAGGACTAACTTGAGGGAGCAAATAATCAAAGTTGAAAATAGCTTAAACAAAATTTCATTGACAGGTTAGAACATAATGTACTTTATCTTTCTATAATAAAGTTTAATTTTCTAAAAAATTCCTGTTTTGGAAGTTGAAAAAATTCAATAGAAACACAAAGATAACTGGTTCTTCCAAGTGAATCGCCAATTGTTGTGGCCACCAACAACCCCCCTCCTTATGAAATGTTATTACTAATACTAAATAAGTGGGAACTTTTAGTAAAAAATTGAAAAAAATCAATTGTTGTTATATTTCCTTTTAGATGAAACTTACAACATCATGGACTTAAGAAAATACCTTTGAAGAATCTAAAAAAAAACCTAAGTTTCATAATGAAGAAAGTAAATTCACTCCTTAAGAGATATCGCATCGTGCAAAGAATGATAGGGTACCTTCTAATGAGCCAAAATGATAAAAAATGCGAGATTGCGACGCGAAACTCCATCGCATCGCATGCATTAAGAAGCACCCACATTGAAAAACCTTAAAATCACCGGTATGCGATATTGCATACCGCACATCGCAAAAATCACATAAATTACACATAATGATGATAATGATTAAGCGATCTGCGATTTTGCGATTTTGCGATTAAGCGATCTGCGATTATACGATTAAGCGATTTGCAATTTTGCGATTATAACGATTAAGCGATTTGCGATTTTGCGATTTTGCGATACTATGATATTGCGACCAAGCAATCTTGCGATAGAACAGCACGATGAAATTGCGATAATGCGATACAGCGATATTGCAATGCAAAATCACAAGACCTCTCCATCGCAGTTGGTTCTGGCTCATTATTCGAGAAAACCTTTTTAGGCCAAGAAATGGTCATGCACTTTAATGCGAATTAATGAGTTGTTGCCAGTTGTTAATTAAGTATGGTGTTGTGTTTTTCGAAGAACTAGTTCACGTAAGGTGGCATGTTTTGCATATCTTTGGCATTTAAAGTTTTCTTGTCATCATTTTTATCATTACTTCCACCTCAATTGTAAACTCCAGGAACAAAGGACAAAGCATTATACAAGGCAGTATGTAGGAAACTATGAGGAGGAAAGGCAGTACTCCAATGTCCATTTCAGAAGGCACACCTAATCCACTTAAGGGAGAGAAAGAGTCGCAAAACTCTTCTAAGGCATCCATCACAGATTTCTCATATACAGCAATGGTTGAATGGGTACTGAACGATGCTGATACCGGAAATAGACAATTTAATGCTCAGGGTCAAGAGCTCACGGAATCACTATTTTTACAAATTTTGAGCTTTATACCCGATAAGAGAAAAAGGTGCAAGAGGCAAAAAACGCATCAGGGAAGCCCGGATCAAGAAACAGAGACAGTTTCCAATGTGCGATTAGCGCTTAGCGCTAATCGCGCATCGCTAAGAAAACTTGCTCGAAAAGGAAGGCTTCCAATTACTCAGTCACCAGCAAGCCCCGAAAATTGCAAGAAAGCAACGATAGAAACAAACTGGAAATTGAAAGCTAAAGAAAAAGCAGAAGCAATCCAAGGGTTAACTAATTTGAAATGGGATTATTACCAAGCATACATGGTAAAGTCACATAGTCATTGGATGACTCTCAGGTATATCATCGATTTTGCTGAGAAGATAGTGCCAGCTCTTGCCGATTATGTTTGCTTAACTCAACCAAAGACGGAAGACAGTCAGCTGACTCTACTCAGGCAGATACTGAATGCTTGCGACGTTAAGGAGCAAATTTAGAAATAGTTAGATATTAGATTTAGTTTTAGAAATAGTTTTACTTAGAAAAAGGACGGTCATTTAAACCGAATCCTGAATTTTTGTAAATAAGTTATTTAGTTAGTAGTATTTAAACCCTTCTCATGCATTTAGAGAAGGGTCCATAAATTTATCAAAAACTTGTCCTCAGAACATGCACTTTTGCACCCTCAGAGGAGGTTTTGATGAATGAATGGAACAAGGTTTATTTGATATTTTCATTTGATATCTGCTACTGATGTTGCACTTCTGTACTCTTAGTGGATGCTAAATCAAGGAGAGATAAATCAATTGTCGCTTGAAGCTCATGAGTAGGACTGGTTATAAATGGTACTTTTATCTCTTAACCATTCCTGCTTATGTGTTAAAGTGATATTCAATTTTTAACTGTTTATATATTATAGCGCGGATGCCTGAGTTATCATTTGGCACTTTTGTATGGTGATAACTATTTATTTATGCTTAGTGTATGAATAGCTCATTTATGTGATAAGGTTTTCACGACTATTTCGTCTAACTTCTTATACGAAGTAGTTCATCTTTATTGAATTATTTTCTTATAATAGTTGAATGATCTTTATTACCAGTTATTGTTTGAAATCTTTTTAGATCGCATAGAAGAAAGATCACACCTCGGGTTAGCATAAATTTTGATTTTTTTTCTGTTTATTAGAATACAAAAGTATAGCATTAGATTAGAATTAGAACAGAAGTATTCCATTTAGAACAGAAATACCTATCTTTCTCACACACACACACACTGAATTGGGAAACTGGTCCCATATCCCCAGTCGGACCCGCTATACCAAACAGATAAGGAGCTGCCAACCAAGGTCCGGACCGGGCGGGTATCCCCCTTGTTGTAGACTCGATTTTCGCGGCCTTCAATAGGTCACAACCATTTTTATAGTAGAAACATGTGTATAATAATGAATAATACATAACTCCATGCAGCCTAAGTCACATCAGACAAGACTAAGGATCTGGCACTCCATCCCAGTCCAATCAAAGTACGAATTCTAACATGCGAATGAATGTGTCAAAGTCTGGCATGCTAGAAAACTTCCTAGTTATCGGCCAATGATGTGGGCCATTAACAGTCATGGGAGAAACCACCAATAATGACAATTTCTCTTAAGGTATGACAATACAATCCGTGAATGTAAAAAAAGAAGTTGAATTCGAACACTCATGGAATCACCCGATTGAAGGCCAATGGCGAAAACCTATAGTCAAATGTGAAGAACTTGCCATTAGGGCATGGAGTCTCTAGGGTACTAAAAGGGAGTCTCTAAGTCATCTTCCCGGATAATGAGCTGAATTCGATAGGAAGTGACTTAGCCCGAGGTAGCCGAAGACCCAGAATGTATAAATGGTTTGAGAAACTGTGGGTTGTTAAAGTTCTTCAGGGCTACAGGACTAAGAGCTCAAATGGAACTGATGCCTTACTTGATCAGTCTTTGGGTTATTGATAGGGAAATATTCATAATTAAATATGAGGAGTTGGAATTGGAAGAAACGAAGATTAAAATTTACTTCATCACAGGATTGTCTAGAAGAGGAGAAAGAGTTCAACTCTTCAGATCTTATCCAGGAGGTGAGAGTGTTAGTGCATTAGTTAGGAGACATTTCCTGGGTGTTGAGATGACAATGGGGGGGGGGGGAGGTGGACGATCCTATACACCATAGATCGTGTATCTAAGATGCAAGCTTTACATGAGACTTCAAAATTGCAATTCCAATATGCAGTAGGATGTCTTACTCCAATAGTATTCAACTAGTGTGGGGGGTTATTGGTAAATATGAAGAGACAACTAACCAAGGGTAAATAATGAAACGTGAAACAGTTTGGCTTTGGTTCAGTTCTAGTTACATTCTTTCTGGAGCGTGTGCCCCTGTTTTGGTATTAGTGGATGAAGGTACTAGATCCTGCTCCACGAGACCCAAGGCTAGTCAGATGGAGAGAAATCATGCCCCGAGGAGGAGGGGTCTAGCATATGCATTTCCCTTCACAATTTTTCATTTGGCTATGTTGCCAATTGCTTGTTGCGAATGATTATGCCTCTACAAGCATAGATTTTAGATGGGATCTGGATCTACTATTGCCACCGGGTGAAAAAAGGACTGATGCAGGTAAAACTTGTTTTTGTATTTTTCATTTTTTTATGATTTTCTTTTGTGAAAGTGTAATTGAGATTTATCTTGTGATAAATTTGCAGATCTTGGACTAGAGAGGTCACCTAGCATGTCGCCAATAACACGGTGAGTAGCCCATAAGGTAGTAGACACTGCTTATGAGGAAGGAGCGGACCCCTTAGTAGAGATGGAATGTAATCTAGATGTGATCACTTGAGGGATTCTAGAATACACAACCATAGACGAGGTGCCACTGTGATATTAGACGCACACAGTAGGGGTATCTACAAGACTACACTGACTATTACACCAAGTGATTAGGGAAATCGTGTTTTATCACAAGCATCATGCAGGCACAGAGCTTTTCTAGTTGTTTTTGCACATGTTGTATGCTTTGAAAGCCATGTGCCTCATAACACTTTTTTTTTTGAGATTTTGGTGTTAAACACTTTGACAGACATGATATATTATATATAATATATATATATATATATATATATAAAGAATATTTTTATTTTCTAACTTAATGTTCGTGTGTCATGAATGATATGTTAGTTCTATAAATTACACAAATTTCTATCAAGAACATAATTTTCTAATGCATCTATTAATGTATTCAAATTGCGTGGAATATGTTGATATGTGATAAAATCAAAATTTATTTCCAGTGATCGAGCACATAGATACATACAAAATATTTATGGATTTCTTATTGAGTAATGATTATTCAATTATAACACAGCGAGTTGTGAATCTAACTTAACAACTAAATATCTAATGCCAAAAGTAACTTCTTCTGACAATAGTTCAATAACTGCACTGTATTTGGCAATATTTTTAGTTGTCCATCCCAGGCAAATACCTTGCAAATCAACCAACTTTCCATCAAGGGAAAAGAGTGCCCAAGTTGCGGAAGACAAATTCTGTGTGCTACGACAAGAACCATAAGTAAAACCAACATAATGATATGATAACATCTGCAAATCGAGTGGAACACAAGGTAAGAAGAAAACACATGTCTACAAAGCAAACAATCACATCAAAAATAAAAAAGCACACAACAATGAATTCACACATTAATGTACAAAAAGTAATTACACAGATAACCACGTGTAAAAAGTTCAGATGGAACCCATTTCTAGACTCGGGTAATTGTTCAACAGAGAATGAAATTTAAGTTTCACCACTGGCATGATGTGTAAGCATCGACTAGGCCAAATGATGGAGTAAAAATCATAAAAGGCTATGCCCCCATGCCTACCGGGTGAGTGAGGGTTATAAGTCATAGGATGAAAATCCCATTGTGATAATGGGCAAATGGTAGAGACTTGGTGAAAAAATCTCATGAAAGAAGGCAAGAAAAACTTAAGAAAAGATGCCCCTAGTTGAAAGATCCTGACAATTTCAAGTTGAACTGAAATTTCAATAGGCAAGTTTGCAGGAATACTTCCCATATTACCTTTAGATATTACTTGTGTACCAAAACAGGAATTTGAAGGGGGTGTGTCAAGTTATGAGAAATGAAAGTTTCAAGACATGAAGGAATCTCACTTAGGCTTGGAAGAAACGAAGAATGATGATGAATATCATGAGTTTCGTCAAGAGATATAACCTCAACAATACTCTCGTCGGTGGGGAATGCCTCATTCAAAGGATCTGGGGGATCCCAAGAACCAAGCCAAGGAG
The DNA here is from genome assembly GCA_000404065.3 of Pinus taeda. Taxonomy (NCBI): domain Eukaryota; kingdom Viridiplantae; phylum Streptophyta; class Pinopsida; order Pinales; family Pinaceae; genus Pinus; species Pinus taeda. Next base: position 23,298 of record APFE030228706.1, read on the forward strand.
ATTGTGCATAAGTATCTAGGTTCATATTGAAAACATCATGACTTTTTGAAGTAGTCGTTGAAGCCAAGACAATTTCTTGATACGGTTGTTCTAATTGACTTAATGACATAGCATCACCAAATGAATAAATCTAATCCGAAGAAGGAATAATCCAAGGATATGTAGAAACAGTGATCATATTAATCGAAGGGATATTTAGAGGTGGGAGATAAAAAGTACCCATTAAAGCAAAATATTTAAAAATACCTGCCCCCACACTCTCATATGGAACTTTAGTATTTCCCATGTATGGGACATTGTTGTTTGGTTCACCATAAGAGAAAAAAGACAATTGGTCAACAGTGACAATTTTTCCTTCATGAGGAAAATGAAGCACCCTAAATAAAGAAGAAACCACAGAAAACATGGCATGGGTCTAACTTTGCTCGAGAAGAAGGTTTTAATTAAGATTCACATCTACAAATTCCACTTCTAGCTCAATAGTCTTTCCTTCCAATGTGATAGGAAAATTTGTGAGAATACCTGTGGATTCATTAAGGGGAGGAGAGCCAATGGCCTTCCAACACAAAACAAACATGATGCAGTTGGAAGCACCTTCATCAATGATAGTTTGATGGATCGTATTTCCTTTTATAGTAACTTGAATCAGAAAAGCAATATGATGAGGAAGACAAGGAACATGGTTTTCAAGATTGAAAGTAATTAAATTAGAATTAGTAGGATCAATGGCTCCTATACTAGACAACAATTATTTTCGCTGCATTAGACATGTTTGGAGAACTTACAAAGCAGACATTGTCTAAGTTTGTTGAGCTAGATCTGTGACTATATTATAAAGTTGTGCAGCTCTAGCATTTAGATTATATGATGATTTCTGAAGCACACCTTTGGGAGGTGGTCGGATCACTAATTCATTGCTAGGTCACTCAATATGGAGTGGACTAGAACTAGGTGGAGTGGAAGTAGAAGGTATATTAGTGACTTCTTTCTCCACTATCTACTTTTGAGGGGTTTGATAGTCTTTCAATTGAGTAGCAACAAAGATAGGAAATGAACCTTGCATCATAAAAACTTGGGAACCAGAGGAGTCAGAGTATTTTGGTTGGTATACCAACTGAGTTTGTTGAGATGGAAATGGTTCTTTCAAAACAACTAAAGTCCCTTTCAATAAATGGTTAACTTCAGCAAGTCAGGGACAATCCTTGGTATAGTGGTCTTCCTAAAAAATGAGGCAAGGATACTTCGGCTTTCATTTGGAAGCATCATCAGCAGATGACTTGGGAGGATCCTATTTTGGGGTATCACATTTAGATTTACCTTTACCCTTTTTCTTACCTTTCAAGGCCTTATCTACTGCAGTAGAATGGATGGCATGGACCTCATAGGTTTTACCAGGATTTGACGAATTTTTTGAAGGGTGATTAGAACCAGTATCTGAAACAATTTTTTTCTTCGAAGAAGTCTTAGTGGAGGTCTGAGACACTTATCCAATTACACCATCAACATGTGGTACATCGAGAGACTTTGAAGATGTTAGATGCGAAGACGGTCTTGGAGCATCAGGCAACATTTCATATATCGTGCCAGATTGCGAATAGACTAAGTTTAGATACTGAGCATGGGAAATAGCTTGGTCCTCGGTAACACATCCACCCATTTCTATATCAATGACAATTTTTTTACGAATGATTTCATGAACCATTCAGTTAACAACTCATCAAGAATTTTGAATTTGATGAGGTGACGCCGACGTATCCATTCATGGATATGATTAGAAATATCAGTCGCAATATCTTGCTTCAAAGATGTGAGAAAATGAGTACCAGTTTCATAATGAACTGACAATTGTAAGTGGGTGAGGAAGACCATAGCCAAGGAGTTAAAGCCGGCATAGGTAGCTCGAGGTAACTTGATATACCATTTTGTGGTAACACCTGTCAAGGTTCCCTGAAAGAGGTAGAGATGAATAGAATCATCAACATAAGAATTAGAAGAACACCATAAGTGATATGTGATCACATGGGCTTGAGGGTCCTCTTTATGTTTTCCTTCAAACATAGGGAAATCGCTCAGAATTTAAGTAGGAACTGGAGGCCAGTAAGGCGAATGAATAATGGGATCATTAGTGAGCCTTGAGACATCATGCAGTTCCAACATGGCTAAAAATGGAAATTGAGATTAAAGGGCATGAAAGGCCTTTGAGGAGTCCCAACCTGCGGATTCCAACCTTGCTGGTAAGGATTCTGCCACCACGGCATAATATTTTGACCATAGGGGAATTGAGTTTTCCCCCACTGAAAGGTACCTTGACCATAAGGTGGATTTTGTCCAAGGTAAGGTTGATATTGACCTACCATAGGCCGTCGATAAGCATTATATGTGACATATGGATTCTAAGGTTGCTGCACCTATTGACCTTGGATATAAAGAGATTGGCCCTACTGCTACAGGGGTTGACCTTGTGTCTGAAAGGTTTGACCTTGTTGATATACAAGTTGAGCTTCCTGCTATAGAGGTTAACCTTGCTGCTGCAAAGGTTGACCTTGTTTCTGCAAAGGTTGACCTTGTTTCTGCAAAGGTTGACCTTGCGGATAGAAGGGTTGAGTGGGTTGTTGAACAAACCGTGTTTGTTATTGCAAAGGTCGTTGATACTACTGAAAAGGTTGCCCCTGTTGTTGCAAAGGTTTCTCTTGTTGTTGTAATGATTGTTGGACAGTTCCTTGAGGCATACCTTGTCGGTATTGGTAAGGTTTGAGGGTTGGGACCATATGCACTAGGAATAGTAGATTGAACAGGATGCACATAGGGTCCTTCTTATGGAATATAATATGGATTTGCAAGGCTTGTGAGAAATATGGGACATAATCTTGTTTGAGTGGAATCTGAGTCGTGTAAGGCTATTAATACTAGATATTGCCTTCCCCGGATGGACCAATGCATTTAGGAATACAATTAGAATAAGGTTGATTGACCCCAACCATGTGAGGTTATGATCCAATCACATGGGTTACGCCTGAAACAAGACGAATGTTCAGATTTTTTCCCCCAGGTGGTGGTACATTCCGTCCACTTGACAAAGGGGTAGAGGAACTTATGAAGGCATGACCTAAAACATTCGGTTGTAATGAAATGTTAGGTTGAAATGAAGATACAGGTTGCAATGTAATCATCAGTTGAACGGGAACTGACGTGACAATAGTTTGTACAAGAATTTGAGAGGTCATGTTTGGGATAAACGGACCGGTAGTGGGCATGGAATTTTACAACCAAATAGGATTTTGATACAAAGATGAAGCACTAGGATTTCCTGAAACTAATTGAGCTAATCTTGTATGACATTGTGGAAGCATAGACCCACTGGTTTCATGAAGTGTGTGAGATGGGACTCTTCCTGTAAAAGGAAAGCCTTCTAGGGGAAAGTCTTATTCTTTCTCTTCATCAACATGAGGAATGTGGGTAGTGGAAACTTTCGGATGACCTTGAGGAGAGGTTGGGATCTCACTTTTTGAATCTATGTGTGGAAACTACTGGGAAGGAGGAATCTGAGATGTACGAGGAGATAACTCCAAAGGAACACCAGGTTGATGGTAAGAACTATAAGGGCATTGAAGAGATATCACAACAGGATCAAATAATAGATTCGACAGATATAAGACAAACCTTTGCAGACTTTGAGGGGTTTCTAGAACAAATTCTTGAGGTGAGAAGGAATACGAAGGTGGTGGACAAGAAGCAAGGGGTTGGATGCTTGGGACAATCCCAAGTTCAAAGACTTGAGCTTCAGGTGACTAAGGAAGCTTCAGATGAACTCCTTGTGAAGACCCTTCAGTATCAGACAATGAAGGGGAACTTTGGGGTGAACTCAATGGTTCAGTCACGATAAATTTCTCTCAAGAGAATAAGAAGGAGAGATGATTCATTGAAGGCTAATTAAAATTAAAATTTATGAGGATTTACTCAATATTGGGCCAAGAAGAAACTACATGGGTTTGACATGTTATCGTTGGTAGTTAATTTTATTTACACGAAACACCAAATAAATCAAAATGGGTAAAAAATAGGCAAGAAGGTTTACCAAGTGCCTATGAACCACAATATCCACCCCACCTGAAGCCAAGGACTTAACGTACGATGTCCAATCTCCCCGAATGTTGTGTTTGGTGTATCATATTTACAAGGAGGCTGACTTGGTTATTGGTGGCTAAAGGATAGAAATCTAATTGGGTCTCCCAATATATACACGATGGTACGGGGAGCACAAGTCTATGTTAGTGATGTCTAATGCAAAACTGTTCGATGAGAGTGTCCAAATATACTTTTCATACTGAAGTGCCTCCGATATACCCAAAAGTAATAGAGAACCTTCTATATACTTCCATACTAGGACATGAATCCACCCTTGGGATACACTGCATGAAATTAACGATAGATGCTATGTTTTAAGACACCAAAACATGTCTCTAGATATTTTTGTTAAGTGAAAAATGCTCCTTAGGCTAATTGAGGTAAATTTTAAGTTAATCTTGAATTAAGTTTCAATTTTGATGGCTCAATGATGTCACTTGTTCCTAGAATGCAAGTAAATAATGAAAATGAAACCCTTTCATTCGATGGAGGCTAAGCTAATAGAGGAGGAGAAACAACCAAGAAATGCATCAAATAGTTCTTTCCAATGCAATATGTAAAAATGAAACCTAATATTTCATTTTACTAACAAATGCAATGCCAACATGAAATCCTATAGAAATGAAAATTTATTTCCTCTCATTAAGATGCAATAATTATTTTCCTTTCTCTTTGATTCAATCAAAGTAAACGAATGAAAAAAGTAAAGGGAAATGAAAACAACTCACTAAACATGAAAATCTCTTTCACTTTATGATTTTGAGCATGAGAAATGTCTCAAAAACACTTAAATGACAAACAAGTTCACTTTCAGAAACATAAGAATGATAACAAGCATGATACTTCATTTCAACCAAAGCAAACAATATGTGCTCTGTGCTTGAAAATGGAAGTAAAGTGATCTTCAAAGCATCAATATGATTCAACACAAATGAAAACAATTTCACACCAAAGAAACAAAAGCAACTTGAAAAAGATGTCCTGATGTAGAATACTCTTGAACAAGCATAATTGACCTCTAAGAAGTAGACCAATCAATGAGTGGAGAGTGACCTAGATTCCTTAGAAACCCTAGAAAAAAACAAACTTCAAACATACATAAACCAAATCAAGAGACAATTGTAGTAATTCAAGCATGAATATTAGGACAAATACACTATAGACACACTTGAAAATCACTAACAGAGGGAAAAAAGACTGAGAACAAGAATAAAATCCCTAATTTCTCTTATCCTCTGGGATCATCACTCCTGTTATAGACAAAAGGGCGATGAAAGAGTAATAATCATGACTGTAATTAAAAAATCAGTAGTGATATCGCGACTGTGAAGGCCAAAACTACGATGAGTGAGAAAAATTAGGAAAATAAAAACACTTCAAGACTAGACAAAACTGAGTGTTCTCAAGAAATCACCAACAAGTGAAAATAGTTAGAGAGAAGTAAACAAGCCAGAAAACTGACGGTTGGTCAAACTCATCACAAAATCAAGGTGAAGGATTGGATGGAAAGGGTTATAGCTTCCCTAGGAGAGTCACCATTTTGTTGTCTAGGAAATCCTTTTTGCAGACAGATATGATCCCTATAGCCCAATGAGTGGGACTAGCAACCTACGTGACAATCTACTAGACACTTTCCCAGGTTACAATTGAAATAGAGAACAAAGAAGATGGCCTACCTCATTCTGATGCTATCACATCCTCCTTCATTAAAGACCTTGAATCACTTGTGTGATGGGCTCGATCCTACTACTCATAGGGTTTAAACAGCTGCACAAGATATGAAGACACAACAAGGAATGCAAATACAAATAGAATAATCAAAAGTAACCTACTTAACAAAACAAAGGAGTGTTAATATATATGATACATAAGCATACACATTTATGGAAAATGAACCAATAGTTTTATATTAATAGAATAAAGGAGGAAGCATACAACTAAGCTTTGATGTCAATAAAATCTCTTGAATGAAATTCCATGCCTAAGCTTAAGCTCTTCAAGCACTCCTTCTCCAAGCCAAATGAGTAGCATGTGGGTACAATCTTAGCATAAGGGTGCAAATAGCCAAGGACCGACCATTTGGAAATGGGAGAGGATGAATATATAGGTAGGGAAAGGGAGTTAGGATCTCTCCAAAGATAGGAGAAGACCCTCATCTCAATGAGGTAGTTCATAGGGATAAGACCAAAAGTAAAAATTGATATATATGATTCCTCTAGCCTAATGAGTGGGACTAGCAACCTACGTCACTATCTACTAGACACTTTCCTAAGTTACAATTGAAATATGGAACGAAGAAGATGGCCTACCTCATTCTGATGCTATCATGTCCTCCTTGGTTGAAGACCTTGAATCACTTGTGGCATGGGCTTGGTTCTGCTGTTCACAGGGTTTAAACACCTGCACAAGATATGAAGACACAACAAGGAATGAAAATACAAATAGCATAATCAAAAGTAACCTACTTAACAGATCAAAGGAGTGTTAAGATAAATGATACATAAGCATACACATTTATGGAAAATGAACCAATAGTTTTATATTAATAGAATACAAAAATTCTCTCTGCAGACAGATATGATCCCTCTAGCCCAATGAGTGGGACTAGCAACCTACGTGAAAATCTACTAGACACTTTCCTAAGTTACAATTAAAATAGGGAACGAAGAACATGGCCTACCTCATTCCGATGCTATTATGTCATCCTTGGTTTAAGACCTTGAATCACTTGCATCATGGGCTCGGTCCTTTTCATCATAGGGTTTAAACACCTGCACAAGATATGAAGACATAGCAAGGAATGAAAATACAAATAGCAAAATCAAAAGTAACCTACTTAATAGATCAAAGGAGCATTAAGATAAATGATATATAAGCATACACATTTATGGACAATGAACCAATAGTTTTATATTAATAGAATAAAGGAGGAAGCATACAACCAAGCCCTAATGTCAATAAACTCTCTTGAATGAAATTCCAAGTCTAAGCTTAAGCTCTCTAAGCACTCCTTCTCCAAGCCAAATGAGTAGCATGTAGGCACATTCTCAGCATAAGGGTGCAAATAGCTAAAGACCAACCATTTGGGAATGGGAGAGGATGAATATATAGGCAAGGAAAGGGAGTTAGGATCTCTCCAAATATAGGAGAAGGCCCTCATCTCAATGAGCTAGTTCATAGGGATAAGACCAAAAGGAAAAATTGATATATATGATTCCTCTAGCCCAATGAGTGGGACTAGCAACCTACGTGACAATCTACTAGACACTTTCCTAAGTTACAATTGAAATAGGGAACGAAGAAGATGGCCTACCTCATTCTAATGCTATCACATCCTCCTTGTTTGAAGACCTTGAATCACTTGTGGCATGGGCTCGGTTCTACTACTCACAGGGTTTAAACACTTGCACAAGATATGAAGACACAACAAGGAATGCAAATACAAATAGCATAATAAAAAGTAACCTACTTAACAGATCAAAGGAGTGTTAAGATAAATGATACATAATCATACAAATTTATGGAAAATGAACCAATAATTTTATATTAATAGAATATAGAAATCCTCTCTGCGGACAGATATGATCCCTCTAGCCCAATGAGTGGGACTAGAAACCTACGTGACAATCTACTAGACACTTTCCTAAGTTGCAATTGAAATAGGGAATGAAGAAGATGGTCTACCTCATTCTGATGCTATCACGTCCTCCTTGGTTGAAGACCTTGAATCACTTGTGTCATGGGCTTGGTCCTGTTTCTCACAGTATTTAAACACCTACATAAGATATTAAGACACAACAAGGAATGCAAATACAAGTAGCATAATCAAAAGTAATCTACTTAACTGATCAAAGGAGCATTAGGATAAATGATACATAAGAATACACATTTATGGAAAATGGACCAATAGTCTTATATTAATAGAATAAAGGAGGAAGCATACAACCAAGCCTTAATGTCAATAAAATCTCTTGAATGAAATTCCAAGTCTAAGCTTAAGCTCTCCAAGCACTCCTTCTCCAATTGAAATGAGTAGCATGTAGGCACAATCTCAGCATAAAGGTGCAAATAACAAAGACCAACCATTTGGGAATGGGAGAGGATGAATATATAGGTAGGGAAAGGGAGTTAAGATCTCTCCAAAGATAGGAGAAGGCTCTCATCTCAATGAGGTAGTTCAAAGGGATAAGAACAAAATGAAAAGTTGATAGAACTTGACCTCATCCATGCCGAACAACCTCCAGCTCGTCACTCTAGAAGCTTCTAGATCACAAAGCTTCTCATCCTCTTTAGGAAAATTGCCTTTTAGGGATCATTGCGGGTATACAAGAAAAATAGTGATGTTATCATGGGGCTAGTATAAAAAAGCTAACGACAATCGCGTTTTTCACTATAAAAAAAAAGTGATGATTCCAAAATTAGGGTTCTAGAGCCATTTCCTTTAGGGGAGTTTTAGGGAGGATCTGAGCTGCATATCTAAATAAGTACACTACATAATGGTCATGTTTTAGGAACTTTGAGGTATGTCACAGGGAAGTGCGGGAGGTGTGAAAAAATACTGTGTAACACCTAAACATCCAAAAACCTAGCCATAGGAGATGAAATACCAAAACTATGGGCTTCATTGGGGTAAATTCATACATTTACTTCTCGGGGTTGTAACTTTGGCATACGATCTCCATTTGATGCACACGATACCTCATTAGAAAGATCTATCTAACGACTTGTTGTGCTATGCAATAAACCCCCATTTATTTATGTATAAATATTATAGGAAATTATTATATAAATAAATGAGGATCCTTTAAATATTCAAAACATGGGAAAATAAAACATTTTATGGTTTTAAAAGGAAAAAATTGAAATTATTTGAATAAACAAATCCAAATTTCATTAGGCCCGATCAACTCAAATGACCCTACCTTAAAGAAATCCCAATGTACCACATTTCGTAAGTCTTAATGAACAATTCCCCATTTTATCCATTCGAAATTCGTGATGTGATAAAGTATAGCCCTTGAGAACAAGACATGCTTAAACCTTGAGGCTTAGGAATCATTAAAAAACTACTCTATATCGGAACTTTTCCGCATCGCAAAGTTAATAACGAACACGATATATACAAACCTCAAGGACCATTCCGATTGTGATATGTGATAAACCATCTGGAAACGATATAAAAATTAATGCAACCTATAAACATGTCACATCTGGATGAATCATAAATTATCAAAAAGTAGGCTGCTCCCTTCACTTTTGGTCTTCCAATTACGATAAAACTATTTGTTAAAAGGCATGACTTTAATAAAATCATAAGAATGAATAACTCAAAGGAAAAGTCACACTTATTAAATCATCAGTTGGGCCCACTCTAATGACACATCATTCCTTACGATTTCGTAATTGCAAAGGACCTTTCATTATATCCATTCCCCTCTGATCCAAAACCTTTGATTGTGATATTGTGATCATTGCATCGCAGACTTCCCATCCTTATTGAACCGATATAATGATATTGCTATCGTATATCGGGAAAACACACGGAAATAGGTTCTAAATATCATTTGAAAGGCTTTTGTGATACAATCTATTAATGAGATAATAAATTATCATGTGAAGCTATCATTTCAGTTATTAAAGACTTCTAATGGTATTTATGATTTAAATCCCCAAGGTGATTTGATGCCCTATATATAGATATTTCATATTTTTTCACATTTAAACTATGTTTTCCATCATTTCATGCCTTGTATGTTGAAATGCTTCCACATTTCAAACCTATTTCTCTTCATTCCTCTATGTTCCTAATTGCAGGTTAAACCCGAGAAGTAGTGTAAGAAGATGACCAACGCAAAGAAAGGAAAGAAATCCATGGAGACTTCACAATCTACACCTTCTTCTTCTGATGTACTAAAAATGCCCCCGATTTTCTTAGACACTACATGCCTGATAGATAGTGGAATATCTTTGTTGGAATCCATGTACCAATTTCTTGAAAATGAGAAGGATCAATTTTTGAGACTCAACATAAGAGATTCTGAATATTATTCCAGACGAACAAATGGGAACAACCATACTGTAGAAACAGTCCCTGGATGGACTCCATCTAGCGGTTGAGAGATAGTTGGGACAGATGGTACAGCAGCGAACATTGTTGGAGTAGCAGCAAGAAGTTCTGTTGCTGTCGCGTCAGATGACACAGTCCTAGATGTCGACAATTGTTTAGACATATCTAGCCTATCGAAAAGTTTTCCTAACTATTCTACAGGAACTTGCGATGAAGGGAGACTAACTTCTGATGACGAAGGATATAGGGTGATCCCGGCTCCAAAATGTAATGGAGAACTGGATGGAGGATCCTCCACAATCTCTTCTATTGCAATCTATCCAAGTGGGAGAGGTAGAACATTGTATAAACTCCGCAGTGACAGTTTTTGGAGGGGTAACACCTTCTGAATCAGCTGTAGATGGAGCCGATTCAAGAATAGAAGCATTTATTGTTACACTAGGATTAGTTCTAATGTCCTCTTTTGGCTGCAGAACTTCTTCTGTGAAGGCAGGGGTACCAGAGATGACTGGAGTAACCAGAGTCCCTGAGGATGTTGGAACAAGAGTTCCAAGCAAACTAGGGGACTTCGATCCGGTTAAGCAAGTTCTCTTTGTCCAAAATATTTTTGTTTCCAGAGTCAGAGACAGTTGACTCGTTAATCTCCACGAACGATGGGGTTTCGATTGACTTTCTTCCACAATTGCGGATTACTTGATCAACTCAAAATAAAGGGAAAAATGATTCCGAATTAAATGAATTTTAGACGCTTTGACGCAACTTGCTTTTTCAATTTTTAAAAGTTAAGAAAAAGCTAAAGATGACTCTAGTCACCTTCGATTTTTAATGAGCCTAAAGTGATAAGTGCTCAGATGGACCTTTTCCTTTAAGGAGTCTGAAAAGGAATGAAGGAGACTACTCTGGAAATCTAAACAGAGGGATTACCAAATCGATCGCAAAACTGTAGAATACTTTTTATGGTATGACAACCAATCTTCTCGAATGCTATGTTCAGTGCATTGTGATTGATAGGGCGGTAGACACGGCTTCCTATGGATAAAGGATATAGTCTATTGTGGTCTCCCAATATATACTCGACGGTACGTGGGATCACAAGTTCGTACTGGCACTTGTCATCTCAAAGAGGAGGAATCACCCAACCTACAATGAAAGCGATAGTTAGCAGGCTTTACGATGCCATAATACATCTCTAGCCTAGGCTTCTAAATGTTGTGCGTTAGGTTCCAAAGTGTTTTTATGTTCATTGAATTTATTTTACAGTTTATCTTTCTTAAGAAGTTTTCGTTTTAGGTTCACCGCGTGATGTAGATATACAATTCCTAAAATGCAATCTAAGATGATAAACAATCGTTTAATTTTCTTTTGGAATGAAAATCCTAGCTACTAAGGAAAGAGAAACATGATTCTTTCAACATAGAGCAAAGAGCACACACTAGATGCACTGCCCTAAATCAAAATCAAAAAGCAGTCTAAATTAAAATGCACATGCATGTATTTGATTTTACTTTCTTAATGTGTGAATGACAAAAAGAATGCTAAGTACAAATCTAAATCTTTTCAAGCGACAATACTAACGATTTTCTTTTCAAAAGACAAAATGAAGATAATGACGACACTTTGCGATTTTGAATTGAAAACTGCATTTGACACTTGAAAAACTATTAAATCAAATCAAATACAAGAGTAACAGTGTAATCGACCATCAAGAACAGTAGGATATTTTCTCTGACTGAAAACGACACTTGCGACACTTCCAAATCAAAAGACGACGACTTGTTTATGCTACTTCTTTGTAAAGGAGAACTGTAAATGGCAAACAATACATAAAAAAATTTACAGTTCTTTGTACTATGGAGGCTGAATCATGTAAATGAAGGGAGTTTCCATAGTCGTATACTGATCATAGACAACAAAACTCCTAAATAAAGATAAAGAGAGTGAACAAAAACCAAAATCTGGAAGCAGGAGAGGTCTTATATGATCATCGCACCTGTAACACAGGGAAAGAGCAATGCATATCACCTACTGTACACAAGAGGTGCGATGCATCCAGATTCCCAAGAGGAGAAGGTGAGATGGTCCAGGGACGAGACTTCAACTGGGTTCTTGGTCATAGTTTGCACCTTAGTTCAGGGATTTAAGTTGAGCAAATGATAGTCAGTAAATGCAAATCACAGAGGTTGATCTAATGAGGCTACTGGAGCCACCACCAGGGAAATTAGGATGTTTGCAAATTAATTGTTCAGTTTATAAACAAAAACTGGAGATAGACTGAAGCAACATTGATCTACTTTGCACTTGCATAGCAAATGCAGTTTGAAGGCTAGCTGGATTGACGTCAGGCTCTGTTTGTAAGTTTATAAAGCAAACAAATATAGACAAGCAAACAAGCTATTCGCTCCCCAGCAGAGTCTCCATTTTGTTATCGGGAAATCTAGTGTCTATGCAAAGCTGCTAGTCCCACTAAGATGGGTAGCTATCTTAGAAACAAACAGATTAAAGTTACTTTCGCTTTCCTGTACGAGAAGTGGATAGGAGAAGAGAAAAGAATACCAACCTCGATCTTTCGCTTGGTCCTCTCCTTGTTCCTTCTCCTCTTTGATGGATCTTTGCTACTCCTCCCTTGACCACTCTGCTTCAAAGAGTACTTGTAAAGTCAAAGTAGCATAATACCTTCAAAGTGCAGAGATCTACAATCGTAAACAATATAGGACCAGATATATATTGACCACACACATGCATATATTAACAAACATAAAATAATGTGGAGGAAAACTTGAATAAATTTATTGATATAAAGATTAGAAGAGAGGATTACAACCCATTGATCTGACCCAACGTCATCCTCGTAGCATGAAAGCCCTTCTTCACCTCATTAAAAGCTTAGATCACCCAAAACTATGATATTCCACCAGGAAACCAACAAAATTTCCTTATAAGATACAAGATTCCAGCCTTTAGATCTCTAGGATGAGGGATCCATATATAGATGATTGCAAGGGGATGAGTCAGCTTCTGGGATTTTGATTAGTGTCCTCTCTTCGATAGTTCTTGATTCCACTTGGAGATTTAAGATCTCTTACTCATCCCTGAGCGAATTCAGAGAGGCAAGTGTCACAGAAGAAGTTTCTGGAAGATTCCATGATCATCCACCTTGCAAACTGTCTCTACCATTTGTCTACTCTTGCCCATCACACCCTACAAAAGGGCTTTTTAGTATGCATCACACCTTTTGCACGAGCAGATGAGATGCATTGCACCCTCTGCACTGAGCAGTCTGTATGGTCCAGTTTTGACCAGTTCTGAGTAGTTTACTGTGGATACCTTCTGGGAGATGATGTAATCAGATGACCTTGTTCCTTTAGGGCATGAAACAACACTTTTAGGGACTCAGAAGCCCTTGGTTTATGGACATATATGATTGGAGTTGCAGTGCCCAAATATGTCTATAACACTGGGGTACTTTTCAGGGTCTCAATTGATTGTGTTTTAATATATGTTATTTCATTATTTCATTTATTTTGAACGCTACTTCTATCCACTGGTTTTTGTTATCAACACACTATTGTGCTGGAACTCTTAACTATCATTGGAAACATGGATTAGATTCACTTGAAATATATTGAAAAATGCAAGAAGAAATTCTCAATTTGATTTTGCCTTAATTAAATTGAGAAAATTTGAATTTCCACATCAACAGACAACTTGGATGCAATTAACCTATATCACATGGCTTGTGTCATGCAGTTTACTCAATAAATTCTAGTTGGAGGAGTTAGAGTACAGTTAAGCACGTGCGACTGCTATTTTGTAGCAATCAAAGTGAGTTATCTTAATTTGTTTTTAGTAAAACTAGTTCTATCTATTGGAGGAAGTAATGAAAGGTTAGCTATGTGGTGGTACTTCAATCAAACTCAGTAATCATCCAGTTAATTGATCAATCAGCCCAAAATATCTAGTTCATGCCAATAATTCGAGTTTCCCAACTGTGGTGGAGATTCTAAGGTAATGTAACATCAGTTCCAGACTAGTCTTGAGTGTACAAGTATTGCATGAAGTTAGATGATTAACTTGAGGAATTGTTGAATCCATTTTGGAAAAATTCCTAAACAATAGGGGCCTAATTTCTCAAGGAATTACACAAGGAAATGGGGGCTCTAGAAGAGGCATAAATTGACTAAGTTTGGATCAGACCTTCTCAGTGAGAAGAGAGATAGGTTATTCACTTGGAGGTTGTGCTCAGTTGATCAAATAAATTGTAATTGCAAGAAGGAATTGGGTTTTTTAGTAGATTTCTTTCCCCAAGAAAAATATTGTGTGTATGTGTCCTATTTCTTATTACATGTCTGAATTTTTTGTTCTAAATTGTAAATTAAATTCTGCAAATCAGTAGAGCAGGTTTATGTCTTGTGATTTAAAAAAAAATCAACGAGAAGTTGCAAATATACACCATAATTTATACATGGTATTAGAGAGGGATTCATAATAAAGAAAAAATTATTTCTCAGCAGGTTCGAATTTGTAGTTCAGTGTTGAAGGATCTCTTCAGAGCTAAGAAGATAACCTTCAACAAGCTGAGGCTATAGTATGCCTTAGAAGGCATCTCTAATTTCATCACATGGAAGGATCACATGGAGGAGGTATTCGATGACAATGGATTGCTAGAATACATCAAGAGAGATGTTGCAAAACCAAGAGAATCTAATGCCCATAACCTCACTTATTGGAAGAAATATGTAGACAAGGCGAGGATAATAACATTGGAGGGAGTACATGACCACATTTTCACCAATCTCCATGGGAAATAAAATCTTTATGCAATGTGGTAGGCATTGATAGATTTGTTCTAGAATAGTAGTGACCACAGGACACTAGCGCTTAGGGATAAACTTTGAAATATCAATATGTAGAAGAATGACATTATCCCACGATATCTAAGCAGGTTCACACAAGTTCATGATGAGCTTGCAAAGGATGACTTGGTAAACCTAGCCCTTCTGGACCTTCCCAATAGCTAATGTAGCTATCAAGATTCAATGAATGGAAGGGATAAACTATTTAATTGAGAATAATTATGGCCTAATTTGGTATAGGAGGAAATATGGAATAATACTAGAGATGGTGATTCATCTAAGGGTGAGGATGAAGAAAAAATTACATTGGTTGGCAAGGGAAAGAAGGGAAAAGGGAAGAAATCCCAAACCAAAAAAGAATCCATCCAAGGGAGAAGAAAGAAATATTTAAAAAAAATTAAATGCTTCCATTGTCATGAATATGAGAATTATGCCATGAATTATCCACACAAAAAGGCATGCAAGAAGACCTTAGGAGGAGCAACAGGTTAAGCCTTGGCTTCACAGTTCGAGCTTGAATTTACCTTTATCACATGCATTTCCAACACAGTGATGGGGAGCATGTGCTACTTGGAGTGAGATGCATCATTCCACATGGTAGGGTGTAGAGATTTTTTCAGTGACATAGAGGAGAAAGATCTCCAGATGCACATCAAGCTAGGGGATGATAGAAGGTACATCCCGACCGATATTGATACATTCATATTTCAAAGGGAGTTGGGCTCCCTTATGAATCTCAAGGATCTCATGTTTCTTCTAAGCCTAATGAAAAATATCATCTTTGTTGTATTTTTGGAAGACTATGGTTATGATGTGATCGTCGGCAAAGGAAAATCATTGTTGAAACACGCAGTCATAGGGCCGGTGAAACTAATCAAGGTTTGTGTGAATAACTTGTATAATATAAATGTGGAAGACTATGTTGCATTAAGGTCAAAGGAAAAGAAAGTGTAGGGAAGCGATGTCATTGAACTTTGGCATAGAAGACTTGGCCATTTGCATCATGAAACCTTTAATATTATATATCAAATAACCATTGGCTTCCCTAAAGGAGCACATGAGAAGCAGGATGTATGAAAATGATGTATATTGGGAAGTACACAAAATCCACATTCCATGATCGATACAGAAAAGCACATGCAATCTTAGAAAGGATTCACTATGATGTCTAAGGACCTTTCTCGACAGCCTCCACTAGCAAACACAAATATTTTGTCTTTTCTATTGATGAATTCTCACAGAAGTGTTGGATCTTCTTCATGCGGAAGAAATCTGACACACTCTCCAAGTTCATAGAATTCAAGGCACTGGTTGAGAAATAAACCGAAAAGAAGGTGAAGTCTCTTAGGAGAAATAATGCAAGTGTGTACGTCTTGAATGAATTTAAAGATTTCTATGCAAAAGAAGTCATTCGACAAGAGTTGACAACACACCCCACAACCCAGATAAAAATGGGGAGGCTGAGAGAAATAATCATATCATTGTGGGAGAAACGAGGGTGATGTTGCATGACCAAGGCCTACCTCTACATTTGTGGGTTGAGGCATGCAACACAATAGTCTATTTGAAGAACCAGAGCCCTCAACAGATTCTTGGCATGATTACACTAGAGGAGGATTTCTCTGGGAGAAATCTGGATGTGTCAACTTCAGGATTTTTGGAGTATTTTTTTACTACCATGTCTCTAACAAACCAAGGAATATGCTTGATCTGACAACAGAATTGGATGTATTTGTGGGTTACATTGAAACTCCCCACAACTACTGTGTGTACTTTCCATCCCTCATAATGAAATTTGTGTGAAGGGATGTAAAGTTTGATGAGAATAACGTGATGTGGTGTTCTCCTAAGAGGCAAATTTAGATCCCACTAGAAGATGAGATTTAGATCCCACATAATATTAATTAATATAATAATAGTAAAATAATATATAAAAAAAAATTCAAAGTAGAATTGAAAGGAAATAAAAAATGATGACGATGATGACGACAAAAATGGTGACAAATTATGTAATAAGAGAAAATATTAACAATAATGTAGGTTTATGTGAAAGGAAAATATTAAGACAAAGGAAGAATTCAATAATGATAGGTGGATCATAGGGGTTGTGTTCATTATCATCGATGTATTCTATATAAGGAAGGAGAACAAGGAGAAGATGACATCACTTTTTCTTATGTAATTGAGGAAAAGGCTAAGAAGAGACAACATAGTAATGGATAGATGGCTCCTGTGTGACTTGTTAATGAAATATCTGGAGCAACAAGGTCTATGGCTAGGTGAAGAGTAGAACTCTAAATATTTTTTACAATAATCGATATTGAGGGAATAGAATGTCATATAGACATAGACCTTTGCACGAGTACTATAATCTAGGTGATGATGAAGTAAATTACTTTCTTATTGGAAATAATTAAACTTTTATCATGGTATACTATAATTATGAATTTTAAAATATTATATATTTACAATCAATTTATAAATGCCTAGGGACTTCTTAATTTTTGGCTGGAATTTTAAATATTGAGATAGAAATTTGTAACAAGAATATAGTGACCTCAATTCCTTGTGAATATGTTGAGGGTGCCGGACCCACCAACATGTCAAGGGGATCTCCCCAGTAAGAAGTCCCAATTAGGCCTCAGACCATTTGGTGTAGGAGTCCTAGCAGTCAATCGTAAGGTAATGCCTTGACCTCAATGTTGCATAGAGGAATGTAGAATAACTCTATCAGCAACAAGGGTGTGACTGATGCAATTAGTCAAAGAAGGTGTATTAGAGGTTCCAACACATCAAAAGGGGAAGAAGTTGAAGGTGAGATCTAGCTTGAAAGGGATCAGTTCCAACTCGGCTAGGAACACACAACACAAAGGGAATGCACAGCTTCCGGGGGAGCAGTCCACTCATATGTGGCAGTCACATCATACAAGGTAAGATACTACGTAAAACACTCATAGATTAGTCTGAGACGAGTGTGACAGTTGTTATAGAAAGGTTCAAGTGAAAGGTCTGTCTAATGTCCGGAAGATCAGTTGACATGGACGGTGAGAGGATTAACAACATATGCAACACATTAACAACAAGATTCATATAATTGCATGTGAATCAATTCATACACAACTATGTAAGTTAAACAACACATATCATTAAAGCAGCCAGAGCAGTCCAACTACAATAACAACATATGCATGAAAATGTGCTGGCTCTTATGATATAAATAAGTGTAAGTCACAATCATACAATACATCCATGTAAACTTGCTAGCCCCAACAGTGGAAAATTACAACCACATCTGCCTACTCCTCCAAAGAGATTTACTAGCTTTGTCCAGTGGAGAAGCCAAGTTGCATTACAATATTGTCCAACCCTTCCTCATATAGTCTTAGTAGAAGCTTGGCTGACCAAAATCCTATACAATGAGTTATGAGGGACTATTTATAGCAAAGGGTGGGGTGACCCTTGACATTCCCCTTTGTGACCATTCAACTACCCTCATGACTCTTCACCTACTCTATGACTATTACATCCACTACTGACACTTGACTTACACTCAACATGACTCAACATTACAATGCACATGTACTCATGTGAGACAACATGGCTTGAGAAAGCCCTGCAAGACATCACTGACACATGGTCTATTGTGGTGAGACCAACTCTTTCACATGCTTGTGATGGGGAGCATGGTGAGCTGATGCCAAGCTTAGTCGTTCATGATGGTGTGCATGCACATCACGGGGACATCTTGTTGAAGCAAACTCTTGCCTCCATTGCAACCAGTGCATTGGTTTAGTCCCTTCATCCAACTCATCTGCTAATATGTGAATGGTCTTCGAGGCTACGATTGTACCGGAAACACACTGATGCATAATTTCTTTATTGATCTTCAAGGATGTGTTGGTGGTCATGCGCATCAACTTTCCGAAGTACATGTTCAGCTCTAGTTGGACTTGCTTCTTGTCTTTGCCTTAATGAGTGTGGTGAATGTGTAGGGTTGCATGCATGCACACAATGGAATGCATGCTATTGAATCCCTTGCATGTGATCAACAACACTACTCACCATGTCTACTCCATGTTAGCTATTGGGATGGATCTTTAACTTGTACAAGCGCAGTTCCATTTGTGAATGCATGTTGTGCCCACTATTGTTCCTATTCATACTGCAACTCATTCGTCTGTCTGTGCAGCTTCATGTTCTTCCTGAGTTGCTGCTTCAGCACATGAAAATCATTCTTTGTTCCATCTTTTTCCTTCATGCGGCCTTCACATTGCCCCATCACTTCATAGACAAAGTCTCCAATTTTTCTTTCATAATCACTGTACCTGCTTGAGCTTGCAACCTTGTTCTGCCTCTCTGTTTTCAACAACCTTCCTCTTGCATTCGTTGCATTTTTTGCATTCGATATGACGCCTTCAACTACTATTCATGATGCTGCTTCTTAATGTCGTTTTCTACAAACAACTTGATGTCTTCATGATTAGGCAAGCTCATAGACACTTGATCGACAACATCCCCAAGCGTGCTCTGAACGGCATGTTCGGTTCTCCTCTCCTGGAAACCATTGTACGTATATTACTGAGAGGTAGATGAACACCTACGATACCTGGAGACATGGAAACATTCATAACAAGAAATATGTCAGCCGAAAACTAAAATGAACATGAGAACTGACTTACAACATACATGGGTAAATGATCATGAAGGTTGCAATTTCAGCCGAGAGGTCAGGAGACTGACTGCCAAGGCTACTCAAGGCACATTATGGGCTACTAGGAGACTGGTTGACTATTGGAACTACACAATGCATAATCTAGTATTACTGCTGACTGTTGGGATTGCATAATGCACAATTCCAACTAGGAAGCACTATTGCCCTAGGGACAAATTTTTGCAATGTCTTGGGCCAAGCAACCACTGTCCTCCAAAAATGTGCAAAACATTCTTGGAGGCCAGTGCTGGGTAGGAATGGGAAAATCTAGAGAGGAAGGTGAGCCTTCCCCCCCCAGATTGCGCAATGCAGCCTTGATGAAGGTAGAGTCCCGGCCAAGGTTGGCCTAACTCGCTGACAGGCAACTGAAAGCAGCTAAGACAGTAAATGCATGGCAACACTAAGTGATAGTAGAAATGATTGAAAGTACATACAAAACATGAATGAAATATTCAACAAACAGATCAATGTTCATGTGGGTGAGGCAGTTCGTTGGTTGGGTGAATTTCTGTGCAAAACAGTTTCATGCATGCAACAATAGTGAGATAGCAACAAAAACTAAAATAGAGCTAGGATAAGCTAGTATATATGTAAATTATAGCAAGCATTCAAAGAAATCAATCAAACAATACTCCCACAAAAGAAAACACAAAAAGCGACAGAAATGTAGCATAAGGCATGGGAAGTGAGCTTACCCCAAAGCAGTTGAGTTCAATGTGTCGACTACTCCTAGATGTGATGTGGGATGTTAGAGCTGCAAGGTTGATGTGCAGAATGAGCTCTATAGTCTCCATTTGATGAGATTTGTTAACATCGAGGCTGTGATGCACATGGCATGAATTTAGGGCAGGTGACAACTGGTGGTAGGTTTTGAAATTGCTCCTTGCATGTAACCTCCAACTACTAAACATAGATCCCTGAAACAAGGGATTCCTTTGCATGCTGCCTTGGGAGAAGCAACTAATGCATGTAATTCTATTTTTCTCAGTCCCGGAGGGAACCGGTAAACTCAACTGCACATGCAAGAGACTACTCTATTGTTGGAGAAAAATGCGCATTTCTGGCTAGGATCTAAGCTGGCTGCCCAGAAAATTTGCACGATTTCTAGGAAGAGTAGCTAACTATTACCCGGATTTCACAAATCCTGGGTTAAACAGCTTATTGTTGGGAAAATTTGCGCAAATCCTAATGGGAGGGTTGGCTGGTAGGATTTCGCAATCCTGGAGCACAACAGGCTTTCAGAGAGGATTACACAAATCCTAGAGGGAAGGTTGGTTTTCCTACAGAAATGCGCAATTTTTAAGGGGAAGCTGCTCATCCTATAACTTGATCAATTCTAGGTGAACAACCTATGAGGGGAATGGATCAAGTTGTGACTAAAAGGCTTCCTTTGTACAAGAAACACACTGAATCTTGTGAACTTGACGAAGCAAGGCAGGCTATTGTGATGGTTGGAAGGGAGGTTCCAAAACAAGGCTAATGAAAAAATTTTGAGGATCGTTGTAGCCGCTACAATACTTGGAAACATACTAGTAGAACTCCAACACTTTGAATGGACCTTGTTCGTGAAATGAAAGTCTAAAACCTCTGGAAGTATTGTCATTTTTTAGCTCATCCTGGTTTCATACTAACTTGATTGTAAGATGTAGCATCTTCCAAACCCTTGGTCGATTGACACACATTCCAAGCCAAGGTAAGATAGTTGTTTAGATTGGGGTTGAGGGGTATATAGGTGCACAAGCAGTATAGTCGTCAGGGTATTAGTTTCATGTCTGGTGTTGCTCCACTACCAACAGGCCTGCATAGTACATCGGTGGAGTCACATAGTAACACAAGCATGGCTCTACTACCGGTGAGCCTGGTCAGTATCCCGACAGAGTTACTTGCATCACCTCCCTACATAGGAAGCATTTCACTTCTTTCACCTTATTTATTTTTCATTTTGAATTTTTGACTTTTCATTTTTTCATTTTTCACTATGCATAGCACTTAGTCATTTCAGAGGCGTAAGAGGGATCCCAACTTATTGAGAGAAAAAGAGGTTTTTCTAACAAAGAATTAGTTTATTATATCTCTGACGTGCCTGTTAGGGTTTTCCTCCTTACCTTTCTCTACTTGACTTAGCTGACAAGGGTTAACTAAAAAAAATCAACTAGAGAAGGTGACACTAGTTAGTGTGCAAGCATTGTGTTTACACCAAGGTTCACTTTGAACAGTACGTATTTTCCTTCGACGTATCATGGACTAAAAGTAACAAGCTCATCATAGAGAGGAAATATGATAGATAAAAAAGTAGTGATAGATGTACAAGCCCTCTTGTACTTTACCTAGTTTATTTCAAGAGTCATACATGGTTCATGCCAAACTAACCTAGGAATGAAACAAGCGAATGAACTAACAATAAACAAAGAAAAGCAAGAGCATAAGCAAAAATGAAAATGAAGCAAGTAGACAAACAAGCAAGAAAACAAGCAAGCAAACAAAGCACATAAGAAAACAAGCATGCAAGCAAACAACTGAAAGAAAACAATACTCCTACTCCTACACTAATGGTACATGGGCCTGATCACGTGAAGTGACAATTCCAATGTAACCGTTGGCACATTAGTAGACCCACGTTGATGAAGGCCTGGTCTGTGAGAAACCCAATTGTGCGAACCAGTAAGCAAGAAAGATATAACAATGAAGACGACCACACTTCATGATGCAAAGTTCCCATGGGACATAATTGAGTGCATGTTCATGACGGGTAGTCTGCAAACTTATCATGGTGTTGTGTTACACTACGTGAAAATTTGAAGCATAAGCACACTCTTGACTGTGACATGCAAGCAAACGAAAGAAACAAAGATAACTTGCATCACACACACGTTCTTGCAATGTAAGAGTCCTCCAATGCATCAGAAAAGGGATCGTGTAGTTCAAGTGGAGGAAGTAAAATTTGAGTGTTAGATTGTTTTGAGTGCATACAGATGAGTGATGAGGAGCCTTGAGTCTTTGAGCAATTTATTGATTGGAAGCAAAAGCAACCTCAGGACAGTGAGGGCTTGACATAACCATCAGCTCATGTTGAAGTGACTTGACGGTCTGTTGGGTTTCAACTTCATTGACAGATGGACCTTTGTAGAGTAGTTTCTTAGACCGATTAACAACCAATGAATCATCAACGTGATCAGATGATGATGTGAAGAGATCATGACAACCAATATGAGAAAATTTAGGATGTTGGTTGGCATCCTCATGGTTTGATGACTCACATGGAGGGGTAGATGAGGAGGAAGGATGTTCGCCCTCTGCGTTTCATAAAAAAGTAGATGAAAGATCAAGTGGATTTCCAATGAATGATTGGTCCTCTCTGTTGTTGGATGATGGGATAACATACGGTGTGTCCTGCAAAAGATCAACAATGGGTGCATCTATGGATGAAGACATACATGTGAAATCATGGATGGTAGGTCCATTAATAATGTTAGGAAAGAACAAAGGGGGCTTGGATGGAAGGGAGTCATCCTTCACTGAGTGTTGATGTTCAACCTCCCACTCATACTCTTCATGAATGAAAATGCATGTTGGTTGTGAAACACTGAATCTGTTAGTGGGTTTTTCCTCATTCACAACAAGTGGAGAGTTCAGAATGGATGAACACAAGACAATGTCATTCAGAGGAACACCTGAGTGTGAAAACGAAGGTCAAAGAAAAGAATGCACGTGAGAACTAAAAGGACTCACAACCAAATATACATGAAAATCGAGTGGATTGATGTTGGGAGAGTGTGAAGGATGAACAGGTGTGTGAGCATGATCCTCAACATCACTGGGTAGTGGTGGAGCTGCTGAATGGGAGGGGGGCAGACATTCAGTTGAGACAGTGTCCTCTCCCACACGAGATTGTAGAGTTCCATCAATGAATAATGTTGAAGGAGGCTTGATATCAAGCTTCCTCTTGGGACAGGAAAATTTCTTAAGATAATACTCAAACTAGTCCCAAAGATAGGCAAATTTCATCTAGCTCTTTAGAGCTTGAAACTGCAAGTCACAAAAGTGCTTCCAAAAATCAATAATGGATTCATGCGGAGCCCTCTGTTGCTCTAATAGTTTCGGGTCAAGATATTCTAGATCAAAATTATAGAACATGTCTTCAATGAGACCACATAAGTGCTTAAATGAGTGCATGGTGTCAGCTGGTAGGCTGAGCACCCAACAAAATGGAGATTCGGAAAGTGTGTATGCAAGCTGCAAACTGGCCTATTCGTCAGAAAACTCATCTTCCTCATAAATCATGAAAAGAAAGTTGTATAAGTGTTCAAGCCAGGCCATTTTGCCTTCACCATCATACATGTGAGTGGACAAGAGATTAAAAAGCTTACCCAAGATGTAGACATCTTCATGATTCAAAAAACACCTCGGGGGAAGAAGAGTGCAAGACTCCACGAAATATATGAAAAGGTTCAAAATTGGATGAGAGGACACAACTTGTCATCAGGTCCTCCTTCTAGTGCCAGAAATGTTTATGGTCATGGACCTGCAAACATGTCAAGCAGATATACCCTATAAGAAGTCCCAATTAGACCTCAAACAGTTTGGTGTAGGAGTCCCAGCAGTGGGCCATAAGGTAATGCCTTGACCAAGATCTCGCATAGAGGCAAGTAGAATAACTTTGTTCGCAGGAAGGGTGTCACTGATGCAGTGAGTCAAGAAAGGTGTATGAGAGGTTCCAACACTTCGAAAGGTGAAGGAGGTGAAGGTGAGTTCCAGGTTTAAAGGGATCAGTCCCAACTCAACTAGGAACACACAACACAAAGGACGTGCATAGCTTCCGGTGAAGTAGTCCACTCAGATGCGATAGTCACATCATACAGGTAAGATAACACGTACAACACTCATGGATTAGTTCGAGATGAGTGTAGGGGTTGTTATAGCAAGGTTCAAGTGAAAGTTCTGACTAATGTTCGTTAGTGCAGTCGGCATGGATGGTGATAGTATTAACAACATATGCAACACTTTAACAACAATATTCATATAATTTCATGTGAATCCATTCATCCACATGTAGGTAAGTTAAACAATACATATCATTAAAGCAACCAGAGCATTCTAACTACAACAAAAACATATGCATGAAAATGTGTTGGCTCTTATTATATAAAGAAGTGTAAGTCACAATCATACAATACATCCATGTAAACCTACTAGCCCCAATAATGGAACATTACATTCACATCCTTCTGCTCCTCCAAAGAGATATACTAGCTCCATGCAGTGGAGAATCCAAGGTGCATTACAAGCCTTAGTAGAAGCTTAGCTGACCAAAAGCTTATACAATGAGTTATGAGGGACTATTTATACCAAAGGGTGGGGTGACCCTTGACATTACCCTTTGTGACCATGCAACTACCCTCATGACTCTTCACTTACTCTATGACTGTTACATCCACTATTGACACTTGAGTTACACTTGACATGACTCAACATTATAATGCACACGTACTCATGTGAGACAACATGGCTTGAGCAAGCCTTGCAAGACATCAGTGACACTCGATCCATTATGGTGAGACCAAATCTTTGACATGCTTGTGATGGGGAAGGTGGTGAGTTGATGCCAAGCTTGGTCGTCCATGATGGTGTATATGCACCTCATGGTGACATCTTGTTGAAGAGAACTCTTGCCTCCGTTGCAACTGGTGCATTGGTTCAGCCCCTTCATGCAACTCATCTTCTAACATGCACATGGTATTGTTGGGTACAGCTAAACTAACAACACACTGATGCATAATGTCTATGTTGATATTCAAGGGTTTGCTAGTGGTCATGCACAACAACTTGCCTAAGTACATGTTTAGCTCTAGTTGGACTTGCTTCTTGTCTTCACCTTGGTGAGTGTTCTGAATGTGTTCAGTTGCATATGGGCACACAATGACATGCATGTTGTTGAATCCCTTGTAGGCAATCAACAACACTGGCCATCATGTCTTCTCCGTGTTAGCTACTGGGATGGATATTTAACTTGTACGGGTGCAATTCCATCCATGAGTGCATGTTGCACCCACTTTTGTTCCTATTCGTTTTTTAACTCATTCATCTGCATGTGTAGCTTCATGTTCTTCTTGAGTTGATGCTTCAGCACATGCAACTCCTTCTTTATTCCATCTTCTGCCTTCACATGATCTTCATGTTGCACGATCACTTCATAGCCAAAGTCTCCAAAGTTTATTTCATCATCAATGGAACTGCTTGAGTTTGCAAACTTGTTTCACCTTGGTTTTGTCAAAAAAGTTCCTCTTGCATTCGCTGCATTCTTTTCATTCGTCATGTTTGTTGCATTCAGTATGTTGTTGTTCATGATGAAGCTTGCTGTGTTGCTGCTTCTTGATGTCCTTGTCTACTAACAACTTGATGTCTTCATGCTTAGGCAAGCTCATAGACACTTGATCAACTACATCCCCAAGCATGCTCTGAATGGTGTCTTCGGCTTTGCTCTCCTAGAAAGCATTGTACCTGTAATGCTGTGAGGCAGATGAACATCTGTTATACCTGGAGACATGGAAACACTCATAGCAAGCAATCTGTCAATCGAAAATAAAAATGAACACGAGAGCTGACTTTCAACATACCTAGGTAAATGATCATGAAGGTTGTGCAATTTCAGTCAGAAGGTCAAGAGATCGACTGCCAAGACTACTCAAGGCATAGTCTAAGCTGCTGGAAGACTAGCTAACTACTGGAACTGCACAATGCACATTCCAATATGGCTGCTCACTGTTGGGATTGCATAATGCACAATCCCAGCTAGGAAGGACTGTTGGCCTAAGGACAGATTTGCTCAATTTCTTGGGCCAATCAGCCATTTTCCTCTATAAATGCCCAAAACAGTCCTAGAGTCCAGTGTTGGGCAGGAATGTGGAAATTTGGAGAGGAAGGTGAGCCTTCCCTCCTAAGATTGGGCATGCAGCCTTGATGGAGGCAGAGTCCAGACCAAGGTTGGACTGACTCACTGATGGGAAACTGAAAGAAAATAATTTAGTAAATGCATGATGACACTAAGTGATAATAAAAGTGATTAACAGTGCATGCAAAACATGAATGAAATATTTAGCAAATAGATAACCATGCATGTGGGTGAGGCAGTTCGCCAGTTGGGCAAACATCTATGAAAAATAGTTTCATACATGCGAAAGTAGTGAGATAGAAATGAAAACTGAGACATAGCTAGGAAAACCTATTATATATTTAAATGACAGTAAGCGCTCAAAGAAATCAAGCAAGTAGTACTCCCACAAGTGAAAACAGAAAAAGCAACAGAAATGCAGCAGAAGGCATACCTCAAAATAACTAAACTAAATGTGCTGACTACTACTATATGTGATGCGGGATGTTAGAGCTTCAAGGTTGACGTGAGGAATGAGATCTGTAGTGCATGGTTGATGAGTTTTGATCACATCTAGGCTGTGATGCCCATGTCATGAATTTAGGGAAAGTGACACTTGGTGGGAGGTTTCAGAATTGCTCCTTGCATGTAACCTGCAACTACTAAACATAGATCCCTGAAACAAGGATGCATTTGCATTCTACCTTGGGAGAAGCATCCCATACATGCAAGTCTATTTTTCTCATTCCTAGAGCAAACCAATCAATTCACTTGCACACGCAAGAGACTACTTGATTGCTAGAGAAAAATGCCCATTTCTGGCTAGTAGTTGGCTAGTCCCAAGAGATTTGTACAATTTTTGGGCAGAGCAACTAACTACTGCCCAAATTTGCACAAATACTGGGGTGAATAGCCTACTACTATGAAAAAATGGACAAATCTTGCTAGGAGGGTTGGCTGGCAGGATTGTACAATCTTGGAGCCCAATAGACTATTAGAAAGGATTATGCAATTCCTGGAGGGAATGTTGGTTTCCCTCTAGAAATGTGAAATTTTTAAGGGGAAGCTACTCATCTTGCTGCTTGACCATGTATAGGTGAACAGCCTATGAGGGGAATGGATCAAGCTATGACTGACAGACTACCTTTGTTTAAGAAAGACACTGAAGCTTGTGAACTTCACGAAGTAAGGCAAGCTGCAGTGAAAGTTGGAAGGGAGGCTCTAAAATGAGGCTAAGGGAAAATTTTGGAGGGTGTTTGTAGCCACTACAATAGAATATTATAAGTATATGCCATGGTATTTTTTTCAAATCGAATAGAAATATGATAAACTTTTCTTTTTCTAACGAAAAACACACATTTTATTATATAAAATATAAAAATGTGTACTATTGTTAACAAAACTATTATTGACATGGTTTATTTAGAAAATAACATATATTAAACTATATAATGATTTATCAAATTGATAACTATTTAACATGGGTTGACTTTTAGTTATGTTTCTATGGATCATCATATGATTTTGTGAACTACTTAGAAGACTTGTCACTAGTAAGTCAAGTTTTTATGTCTCCTTATTATGTTTATACCAAATAAAGTAGAGAATGGATGGGAATCCTTAATTCATGGTACTAAAGGTTGGATCACAAATTATCTTAAGTTTACACACAATATCTTGATAACATATCCATGTAAGAAGTACTATACGTGAGAAATAATACAGTAGAGGGATTGGATCAACCAAACCTTTTCAATATATGAAAATATCAGGCTTCGAGAGTTCATGTTTTGTAGTGATGGACACATTAAAGAGGGACCTAAAATTAAATCAAACTACTAGGATGAGATAATGATGGGTGGAGGTTAAATTGTACCTATTATGGGAGCCACATCTTTAGTATATCCTTGGTCTAGATGTTCTCATTAGGTGATGGAAATTTTTCACAAAACTATTTTGAGCATTAATATTTATTGATTACATAGTCATCTTATTCCATTAATAGAATTATATTTCTTCATAAAACAAGTAGCAAAAATCCTATTGGTGTGCTAGGATTCAAAGTAATTTTCCCTTCCCCTAATATTATTTTAAAGCTTAAGAAGGTCGAGGATTTTGAGGATTGCGTATTATGTTATTTTAAGCAATATGAGTAGGCCTTTTACTTAGATGTTCTAAAACAACCAATTTGTTCATATGTTGATAGATATTATGCAAGAGGAAGGTATGTAAAGTATCAATAATTGTGGTTGGATCAATATATTATTTTTCAGCCATATTTTAGAGCGGAATATTTGGAGGAATCAACTTTATGTGTCATTTTTACTAATTTTCCCACCTTCAAAATTTTCAAAGAAAAACTTTAGGATCCATCTTGACCCCTTAAATAACAACTTTTTTGGTCTTGAATTTATTATGGAGCTCGATTCCATAATTCACATAACTGTTGATAACAAAAAATTTCCCAACAATAGTTTGTGGCTCTCCCTAGTATGAGGTCCCAACTGGACCTCACAAGATTTGGTATGAGAGGACCATTCAAATTTTGGCTTTCTCAGCTCCCACGCTTAGTTGTGTGTAAGTACTATGAGATGTGTGTGACCATTACAATGATGGTTGCACCTATTGGGATAGTATCTATATTGAATGCAAGAATGCAAGAATTCTAACCTATTTGAAGGGGGAAATTGATGAGAAAATTTGAGGTGATGAACTCATATAAAATTACATATATCCACATTTAAGGATGGTTTATTATCAACCTGGAAGGCATTGCACAGTTAGCTTCAAAACAAGACATAGAATAGTCATTGACCAAACCAATTAGTACCCTCTTTAGAAGGAAACCAAACTCAAACCAAGTACAAGGTATGATACTTCCCAAGGATCAAACGTGAAATTATTCTTCTCCAACAAGTCCCTATTAAGTACCTTTTGAATTTGAAATCCATTTCAGGCAGCTATCAAATTTGACAACTAGTAATTGAGGAGAATGTTAAGATTGTTTAACCTATCCATTGGTTCTCGTAGTTTATTATCTACCTCTCTAAACATGGAAATTTCCTACTCAAGTATAGAGGATAAACCATATGTATTTTGTTTCTTATTCTATTGTTATCACTTCTCTACCTATTCTCTCATTTTGACATTTTCAAAAACAAGCTGATGAACTAGTTGTTGCATTGAGTCTAATTGCTCCTCACTTTTTCTTAGGAGAGCTAGTTGTAGTTTATTCATAACTGAACTCATGCAATTAGTATATAAAACATCCTTTTCTTTCCTTTTTCATAGCATGATAATCTCCTTCCTCATTCTCTTCCACCTGATAGAAGTTTCTTTAGAGACAACATGAAATAGTTGAAATACCTAAATATCCAATAGATAGTTTGGATTAGATGTTAGTTGAGTCAGTTTAAGTTATTGTGTTGAGGTTAAATGCTCCTTCAATTTCATTGATTTATAATTGTGTATTTTCTTATGCATTATTATGTTATCCTTCAAGTGGACTTGTTAGGATGTCATGATAGTAGTGGAACACCATTCGATTAACCTTTTGTGACTATTTTTGTTGTTGTCATCATTGTTGTTGATGAGGTAGGCTCTTTATTGCATCTGAATCATGTAATTGTTATTTATTACTTATGTATTTTCTACGTTGAATTAATTTATATGTTCCAATGAAACATCCTATGTTTAAATCCCCTACTCTTGAATCTCCCTATCCATTACTGCACTATTTTTACTAATTTCTTATTCTATTCCTATTCCTTCAATTAGTGTGGAGTTAGCTTTCAAGTCAACTAGTGCATGTTCTTGTCGCATCCTTTGTTTCTCTATCTAACTTGACTAAAATTTAGTAATTTTTGTTGGGGATGCTCTTATCAGCTTTAGTGATCAACCCATACCTTAGTCCTATTGATTTTTTCACTTTACTTTTTTAGTTTCTCCCAACACATTCTACGTGGAAATCTCAATAAAAATTCCCTTTCTTTCCCATCTAATTCTAAAATTTGAGACTTGTTGGATCAGCCGATGAAATCCATTTTCTTAGTTTTTGTTGGGTCGTATTACCCTTCATGACTAATTTTTCTTACTCTTTGCTTCTTATTTCATACAATTTTTTCTTAACATTGGGCTCCTCTAAGATGATACCTTGTAGTACTTATAGTTAGTTTATTCCAAGATTTTGTTCTCTATCAATGGTTAGACATCTAGACTAACTTGTCAGCTTGTTTTTAGTTAGTCTCAGTAAAACTAACAATTCCAATTTGAAATGTATAGTATATAATTCTAACTCC
The DNA here is from genome assembly GCA_000404065.3 of Pinus taeda. Classification (NCBI taxonomy): domain Eukaryota; kingdom Viridiplantae; phylum Streptophyta; class Pinopsida; order Pinales; family Pinaceae; genus Pinus; species Pinus taeda. The sequence continues at coordinate 54,220 of APFE030228706.1, forward strand.
CTTTCATCTTCCCACTTGCCAATATTTATGGGGAGAATTGTCTCGATCTCTATTAGGAGGATTAGCTCCATAATAGAAAATACTATATTGGTTTGTTGATTTAACTCATTAAAAGTTTCAAGTGCATATGGTTGGTATATTAAGTATTTTTTATGGATGTTAGCTGAGTTGACACAATATACTTTTGTTGAGTCCTAAACAAACTATATTCATAATGTGTCTATGAATGGTTCAAGGATGTTGATTACAGCTTTGCATAAAAATATAACCTAGAAAAATATTGGAAACCCATTCATTGTCGGACTTTGGTAATAGGTTACAATTATGGGCACTGCTACTGATTATAATGTATGAATATCTATAGTGAAATGATCACCTCATGAGGGACAACACTTTTTTTCTAGGAAAATGTTGTTACTAGAAGTAAAGATTGGATTTTTGCAAGAAGGGAAGGTGCTGGAGTAGAAATGAAATGAATTTGATAAAATTTCTTACCATTACCATGGACCAATATCACATACTTCATTCAAAAGTAACTCACATGCAAAGGGAAACATTACTTTATTTTCTTATACCACTTCAAGCTATTGAACCATTTACAACAACATATATTGGTAAAACACGCTTGTTTTTCAGGAAAATGTTGTAGTAGATGGTATTGAGTGTCCAAATGTACAATGTGTTACCTCTTTTCATGCATGAATTAGAGTATTTGGCCATATTTTGGGTGACCTTCTAGGAATTCCCCAATTTCTATCAAACTTGGAAGACAGGGGATATGATGTGATGCCAAAGGAAGCAATAGGGGAAGATACAACTAAAATTGTAGAGGCTAAAACTATAACACAAATTATAGAGGAATCTACAATAGTGTGGGTTGTAAAATTACTAAAAGGGATAGAGAAACCTATGGGGGAAGAAGGATAATTGTAAGAAGCATCTCATGACAGTGACTTCTTCAATTGGTTTCTTCAACGTTTGTCCTCCAAAATGCTCTTCAAATTCTAATTTAAGGATGCTTCCAAGAATGTCGCTTGGTTCCTCTAAATCTCCCAAAAACCTAGTCTCTAGTGATCAAAAACTTCCATCCAAGTCTTCCTTCAACTATTCTTAAAGATATCTTCAAGAGTCCTTCAAAGGATAGAGTTCAATACTCCAAGATTGTCTTCACCCTTCAAGGTATGTTGCTTCAAAACTGATGGAAAGGTGTACAATAGGTCTTCAAGCTTGTGTTAAGTCACCTAAAGGAGATATTTACAAACTACTTCAAAAATTTCCTCAAGCCTACCTCAAATTAAATTTAAATGACCCTTCAAAACTTACTCCAAAGGATGGCGAAAACCCTACTGGCATAACTATGAAGGAGTCAAATACTTCTTTAATTAAGGTGTGCTTTAGATTGTAGTTGAATATTATGACAATGTCATGGCTTTTCAAAGTTCAATATCTACTAAAATTGGTCCTCAAAACAAATCTCATGGGAGTGATCTCAAAACAAGCCATAGAAGGACCAAAGAATCCTTTACAAGTGCAACCAAAAAGCTAGGATCAATCAAACACATGTATGTTTCTTCATCCTACATAGATGACTGATTTTGTCTCTCTATAAACTCATATTAAAGCCCAAAATACCCCATGATGGTTTCCTCCCTAGAAAAACCTCATATTAGACCTCTGGTCGAAGGTCTTACCTTACGGACCGAAATTTCAGAAGCCTGTAATGTTTTCACTCTGATAGGTTTGAATTCTATTTGTGAAGAGTATCCGAGTTTATTTTTTCCTAATGATCAATGAATTAATATAGGAATTATATCGAAATACCTCCTCAAATCCACTAAAAAGGGGGATTATAATTAGTGTGATCAAATCAACATAAATAGACAACATGAATGAGGTTCACGCTACTGATTCTAGGAAGGGAATGTTAAAGTACTTACGTATATTTTGTTTCTTTTTCTCCTAGTTATCTATCGTGATTAAATTGAACTATGGAAGATATAAAAGGTTGGATATGCTTATCTCTACATAATATCATCCACCTCTCTCAGTTTCCCATTCCATCTAGGAATGAAAGTTTGATAGATAGGAAATATATATATCTACTAAAAGGTTTGTGTCTTATTTGTCGATAAGGTGCCCTTGCTAGACTAAAAACATGCAATCATTCTTAAAATATTCAAATGAATTATGGCTTCTTATGTGACTAAGCACACACAATCACTTTTAAATACTCAAATGAATTTGGGTTTCTTAGGTAAATTTATATTCATGCTTTGAATCATAATTTTACAGTCATTCCTACCTCCAGATAGAGAGAAACAATTTTTAGCAACTGTGATTCTCCTCCATCTTATGCATGTGCTTAAATATAATATGTGCATGTGTGGGGTTGATAAATTGTTTGAAGTGCTAAGTATAACTAAAATAATAACTCCATTGATTGATATATTATCCTTCGAGTTTGTAGAGTCGGTGTCATTTGGATGGCAAGACATTTACTATTTTGTAGCCTAAGGGGATTTTATTTAATATATAGTGTGTACATGTACATAAATTATGTTTTTTAGTGAAAATAAATTAGTTTTCCATTTTGATATTGTTCACTATATTAGTTGAAAATTTTCAAGGAAAGTTTACATTTGACATTATCTTTTAATTTTTCTACCTAGAGTAGATGCTCCATGCAAGAAATACTTGTTCATTTTACTTGATCTAAGTCGATGAGATGGTTATCTAACTCTTCTTCTCTTAGATCATAATATTCTTCATGACAATGTTAAGGGGAAATCATATTATCTTCTACCCTAGAGGAATGTGGTATATCTACCTATTCTTCCTTTGTTTCATGTGGAGGCCTTCTAACCTATGACTAGCTTCTAATACAATATTTCAAGATCTAAGTGAAGTTCTCCAAAAGTGATGAGCTACCTACAACTACTTGACTTTATTAATAACATTATTCAAAGATTTGAGGAGATTTATCACCTCCTTAAGGGTTAGTCGATAGTTCCCTTATGTGTAGACCTCATGTCCCCTTTCCATGCTTGTAACAACATACTTGGTTACATTAGAGACGTCTTCTATAGTTTTTATTGATTCCCTTAGGCCAAAATTATCACTCTCTAGGAATTCATTATTAGATATAACCTCTATGTTAGGTGACATCCTTTTTCTCAAATGGAAAGATACATAGACCTTTATAGCCCAGTAGGGAAGAGATAGTGTAATGTCATGTCCTCATATGCTATGTAAACATTTTGATTAGGTCAAATAACATAAAAACAAAAATAAGTAAAAAAATAAAATTAGTATCTATAATTATAATTAATGATTACACCAGCCAAGATCCCTCTTAACTCCAGATCTAACAAAAGCCTAGAGGGATCAAATTTCTTAAGGTGCAAATCTTTCTTCAAGTATAAGAGATTTGATCCCTTTCAACACTTGGTAAATACAAAGTTAAAATGGATCCAAGCTAATTATTTAATAATAATACTTGTATTATCCCCGGATTAGGCATTCAATTTTTTGTTTCATGTTTGACCAAATTTTTTCTTTAGAAACTATAAATAATTTTACCTTACAAATTAAAATTTATTATTTTAATATTATTTTAATTACTTATTATTTTTATGTTATTTATTTTATTTATTTTAATAAAAAATCCCCTCCCTCATTTTTGTTTGTGTTGTTAAGGAAATTTTGCCTTCCTCTATCTTGAATCTATTTTAGCCCTTTCCTACTACTAAACACATTTTCCTGCTATTACTAGAGAAGCATGTTACTCTATATCATTTCTAACTCTATCAACTTTTGAGAGAAAAACATATTCTTCTATCAACATGGATTCCTACTCATAGGTTAGTGTGGGTAGACCACATTTACCTTTAATACGAAAAAATATTGTTTGTGTTTTCTTCATTGGTAAGATTCTTAGCTAGGCTTTTATTATTTTTTACAAGCCTAGGCTATAAAAATGTTTTTTCTTAGCTTACAATGTTTAAAATCTTCATTCAGTAATTTTATTTGGCTAATATTTAGGCTAGAAAATGCAGTTATGATTAGTTGATGTTCAACTTCCCTAGGGCCAAACCATATTTTTTAACATTTTTCATTCATTCGATAGACATTAGGTCTCAAGTTGCTTTTGAAGATTCTCTACCAGGTGAGGGGAAAATCTTTTGGTTTGTTCCAAATCACTTCAAATAACCAAATATGGAGGACCAATATGGCTCCAAATAATCATATGCACCTCCATCATGTAGATATTTTGTGTAAAATGACTGTGATTATCCTTCCTATATGTATTATTTCTCACATGTCGATGAGTTCATGGCTAGAATACCATTTCCATATTAGTTTATCTACACACTAACTTTCAACGATGAATCCATGTCATAAATGCTGTCAACTACTTCTTGTTTCAATTCAATGGATTACATTAAGCCTCATTTGGATGCTACTAGCACTATCCTGGTGCTTGCTAATGCAATTTATTTTAGAAGAGGGTAGAGTTCTATTTCTTTTGGGAATCAAGAGGCCTTGTTTGGATGCAGTAGGTTTGTATCTTTATATGTGTTTAAAAGATAATGTAGTAGAAGAAATGTTTCCATATTTTCCGCGAGGGTTGTTGTTGTGAAGGAGAAATAAGTTAAAACAACATCCCCTCCTATGGAAGAGGGAGGTAAAGGGAGGAAACTAATGGTTATAGGATGGGATGGTTACTTTGTATGGGCAACATATTTGCATCTCTCAAATAGAAGATACAAAGTTACCATTGTTGATAGCCTTGTGTGCAATTTGTTTCCCAGTGGATTGGGATTGACTCTCTAACTCCCATTGTCTCAATTCATAAGAGAATAAATATATGGAAGTAAGTCTCTAGCCAATAGCTTGACCTCTTTGTGGGAGATGTTTTGGATTTTTATTTCCTTGTATAGGCTTTCAATTCCTTTGAACCCGAGGGAGTTGTAAACTTTGGAGAATGAAGGTCTACCCCTTATTCCATGATAGACAAAGGAAGAGCAGTCTATACTCAGCATAACAATGTGATTGGAACCATGAATGTGCTTTTTTCTAACAAAGAATTCATCCTAGAATTCCATTTCGTTAAATTAGGTACCATGGACTATTTTATGGGTAGGAAAATAATAAAAATCTACACCTACGTCTATTGCATCTAAGAGAGGTGTCTTTACCACAAACTTACCCTTGCGATTTTCATGTTTTTTGAATAACCTTGAGCTATATTCAGTAGAATTTGTACTAGTGAGGCAATATGAAAATGTGTGACTTATCACGTGGCCTAACTGAGAAATTAATGAAGCGTTGCCTCTATCAAGCCCCATTATTACACCTTTGTAAACACTTGGATATTCAGTGCACACCCAAATGTAAAACCTTCGAATCTTTTGGTACCCATGTTGACTCTTGTCATTTTTAGGTCATCCACTGCCATCAAATCCATAGGAATACCAAGAGTCTATATAACCACTCTGATAGCTACATTGAGAAGAGGTCGAGGCATTATTACAAGGAGGAGCATGCACATACTATTGTGCATGCATTAGGACTAGTAATAATTCTAAACTATCGCCTACAAGGCTTATTTCACCCTACAAGAATAGTGCACAAGTTCTATCAGAAGATTTATAACTCACTTTACATAGGATCTCAAGATGGACTTGTGGTTTCTTATCCTACATTAAAGTATAAGTCTAATAATATCTATAGCCGATTGGAACTAATGATGTTTGTTTAGAATAGAACATGTTATAGTTATGGTTGTAGACTCAAAAAAGAATTTTTAATGCTTTTGTATCGAAATTTACCAAGTGTCTCCTTCATGCAGAGATTAAAATTCCTCTTACCCTTTGCAACGTGCATTCATGTTTAATGTTTATTTTAGTTGAGATGAACTAACATGTACCCATGCTTGTGATAATGCTTGTAATTTATGGAGGATGATTTTTTAATTGTCTATAACTTATTATATCCATGGTATACATTTATCTTTTCATGTGAAAGTCTGACATATTTGAGCTACCTTGCCTCGCCTAACTCCAATTTTAAAAAACATACATGAAAAAGTACATGAGAATTATATAGATCTTGTAGGAATAATTGGTGATCGTAGTGCTCTATTTTTTCATGTTTAATTCATGTTTTTGTTGAGACGGAATAAGATGTATCCATCCTTGTGACGATGCTTAGAATCCATAGAGGATGCTTTCTTAATATTCTCTAAATGATTATCTACATTTATCCATGGGTTAGATGGATGGTTGTAGATCATGGGAAATACAGCTAGTTGGTAGATACAAGTACATGCATATTTCTAACAAAGTGGGATTTGTTGATATTGTGGGAAGGACTATCGAATAAGTTAAAGATGAAAATGGACCATATCACCAATTGAGACAATTTAAGAGGTAGTTTCCAACCTAGGAACTTCAGATATTGAAAAGGCAGGACCTTGTATTTGGCTCTTCCTACAAAATATGGACTTCGATGGGCACGCAAATCAAGAAGAGCATATAAACTTCATGCACAAGATCTTGTATTTGAATGTTCATCCAAAAAATGGACTTTGATGGGCATGCAAATCACAAACTCAAAATTGGACAAGATTCTTGTGGTCTACATTTATCTTTTCGTGAGTATTGTTTGACTTCCTGTCAAAGTCTAAAATAATTGAGCTATCATTCATAGTTGCAAGTTGTAAACTCAAATATTTTTTCTTTTTTCTAAGGTAACATATTCTTGGAGAAACCACTTAGGTAACAATTTTATCTCATTATCAGTCAGGTTAAGCACAACTGACCTATTGTAAACTATATTAGTTTAAAATTTTAAATGCTTAAATCATAGCTAGCTCCTTAGGAGAATTGAGTGCTAGCTAAAAATATCATAACCTTAGTTTTTAGGTCTATCTCAACATATTATCTTTTGTGACAAAATATGTCTATGGGATTTTTGAAAATATTCATTTTCCCCAACTATTGTGACTGTACACGTATGATATCATCATGTACAAAATCTACAGTATATTTTTTTCCTCTAATAGGAAATTGGGAAGTTGATATGAGTTTGTTTAGTTTGAAATATTTGAAGCTAATCTAAGTCTATCTAAGCATATTGTTCATTGTCAACCAAAAATTATTCCTATAGGTTTGTTCAATGTGTTCATTTTCCCTAGCACTTGTCACATTCTACATGCTGTATTAAATCTATTAAAAATATGAAACTTCAGTAAAATTCCACTTTCAACAACTCATTTTATGGAGAGGGTGATGACATCATATTCCTCTTTCTTAGAGGACCAAAATTGACCTCAGGATCACCTCATTTGGACAAGCGGAAGTTGAGTTATGAATTGTTTTATTTATACATATATTCTGGATCAAGTCGGCCCTATGCACATGTACCAATGGATAGGTCAAGTGGACCCTCATAGAAGCCTATAAATAGAATATATCTCAAGATAATTTGGACACACATGAAGCTCTCTTCGCCTCTTCTATTTTTTCTTGGCTCACGCTGTTCTTATGGAGGAAGCTCGTTGAAGGGTCTAAAACTTTAGGATGAAGCTAACACTTAACTAGTGTTTTCTTATTCAAAGTCACTGGCACAGAGTGTTCATGAGAGCGAATAAGGCTCCTTGGTCACTGGCACAAATTCTTCATGAAATCGATCAGGATTCTTGTTCAATTTGGTCCTTTTTCTCTCACACAGAATGGTATGGGAGTGATCGAGCTGCCACAATTGATGTCTTGTAGTTCACAGAGAGTGACCCTATCTATGATAGTCCCTCATGTAGCTCCTCCTCCCTCTAACCAAGAATCCTCAATGATGTTTTAGTATTCCAAAGATTTCTCTCACTTACAGAAGTATTCTACAGCAAGACAAAGGCAATGACAGTACCTTACAGTTATCTAAATAAAAGTTCTGATGTTTTAGATGTATTTCATGAATATTATAGTTGTTGTGAAGATGTGGATCATTGTACTCTCTTTTTCTAAATCATTTGATGACAATATATTAGAAGAATATTTACAAGGGCTTTCTCCATAGTCGGTTTTTCCCTGGTCTCTGACCAATCCTTGTGTCTCTATGTCTTCATGATTTTGTTCTATTGTTCCTTTATGTTACGCTGCATTAATGATTATGTTATTATTCTTTTGACATATTTTCATATGTTGGTGAATAGTGATATAAATTTTAATATTGTTATGATGTTGTGGGGTGAACTTGATGTATTAATAAATAAATGAAATTATCAAAGAAAAGAACAATATAGACTTATGAAAAATTAACATGGTATCAGAGCTAGGCTGAAAAAATGCCATCGAGATCACCCCCTTGGAAACGCTTTGGATGGAAGCAAGAAGAGGATGGTGGAGACCTAAAAGAATGTTGGGGTATGAAGGAAACTCTAGGTAGTTATTGAATAAGGATTCGATGGTTAGGGTTTGAGAGAAACCATGGTTTATGGAAAAGATTTGAGAGTTGATGTATGAAAATATAACATGATCTATGTGGATATTCTCAAGCACTTGGGATAGATTTGATGAAGTCCTAAATGGCCTAGTTGTTGATAAAGATGATTGAAGTAAATATTATGTTGTAGCGGCTACAACCACCCTCGAAAAATTTTCATTCGCTTCATTTTGGAGGCTCCCTCATCGAAATGATCACAATTATCCTACACTGATCATGTACTTTTGTTTATTAGAGTTCATCTGTCATTTAACATCTTCTGTTCAACTCACTTGTCCCATCGGTCAACCACAAGCACACCTAGCACTTGGTTCAAATCTGGTCAAATAGTTGTTTGGAAAAACTACGCAAATCTAGAGGGAATCTTGTCTTCCCCTTCAAAAATGCATAGAGCATCCCAACAACTATCCTACACTCAGAAATTGCACCGATCATGCTATGCAACCTTGCTCTGGAAATTGCATAGAACAGGGCAACCAACACTGCTCTAGAAAAATGCACAGTTTCAGGAAATTGTACTGCCATCTAGAATTGTACAGAAATTGACCCAGCTGCACTACCATCCAGAATTGCATAGAAATGGCCTAGATGCACTTCGATCTAGAAATGTGCAAAGTAACCCAAGCCAAGTACACTATTCTTCGAAATTATGCATGACTGTCCAACTGCACTTCACTCCAGAAATACACAGAGAAGCCCAACATCACTTGTCTACAAAATTGCACAGATCTATCTAGTCAGCCAAGGCCCCTTAGTCCATAAACAATGCATAAACATTCCCTCACTGACCGTCTATTGCATGTGCCAACAAGTTGGCTGGTTCCCTCCAAAACTGTGCAATCCTTCCTTTCATCCAGGGCCACTTTTTTTGAAAAGGAAAAAAGAATCCCTATATTTTAGGGATCTATTCTTAGTAGCATGAGCTACATGCAAAACCATTTTTAGAAACTTCCCACCAAGTGTCACTTTTCCCTAGATTTGTGGTATGCGTATCATAAACCATAATTTTTCCAAATCTATTTAAACGACACCTCAGAGCTCATTATTAACATTCCATGTTGGATCTCTCTCATTCCAATGCATCCAGGAACCTTTGGCACAATTGGTGCAACTTTTCCAGGTAAGTTTTGCTTTTCATGCCTTTTGCCGCTTTTTCTATCGCTTTTAAGTTTTCAGCATCTATGAGTGTTGTTTCCTTTGTTTTATTGAATGATCATTGGTGTTTCAATGTGTTTTAGCTTTTAGAAGTGTTTTTTCAGGTTCTTCATTACCTTTCCTTGGTGTTGCACACATAACACTTTTTTTCACTCATAATCATTGTTTTGGCGGCTCGCTTCATGAGCTACTTCGTTTCATCTTTTAACTGATTTATCCACTCACTTGAATCACATGCATATCTATTTCACTCATATCTTCTCCAACTTCACACACACATTCACTCCTTCGTGTTTCCCAATTTCCATTGGGCATATCTAGGCTATCTCAGCCCTGATCCTATGTCTACTAGCAAGTTATGTGCATTCCTAGCAATCAAGGCTCTTCCTTGCCTCCAAGAATTACATAGAGGCTGCCCATACTATCCCCAAATTGTGCTCTATGCAATCCTGGGAGGTAGTGCCCAGTCCTTCCCACTGGAACTACGTAATGCAGAGTTCTAACCATAAATATAGCCTAATTGTTCTTCGCATTGCACATTTTCAGTTAGCAGTCAGCCTCTCGGGATTGCGCATTGTCCAGATCCATCCAGCAGTTAGCCTCACTAACAGTTCGGACTGTGTAATGCATAGTTCCAGCTCACAATCTTCCAGAATCTTGAAGTTAGTGTTGTGCAATCTTGCTCAGCAGTCACATGTCTGTTGCCTGAATCCTTATCAAAGATGTTTGATGTTTTTAGCTGACATTGTCTTACCATGGGTGCCTTCTCTATCTCCAGGTACTATAGGTTTTTGAGCATCTTCTGATCCATACAGGTATCATGGCCCCCAAGAGAGCTAGATAAAATACCATTGAAAGAGGTAATGGGGACGTGGTTGAACAAGGGTCAATGAGATTTTTTGTGTACAAAAACGCACACCTTTTCATCGAGAAGGACATCAAGATCACATGGCAAGACATCAACACCATATTCTTAGGAATCTTTGAGGAAAATCTAGAGAATTGATAGGTCTATGTGAAAATCCATAAGTCAGGACTATACAAGGTTGCATGTAGGTTTTCCATGTTCCCTTGTGCAAATGTGATCCATTGGATTATCTCAAACACTGATCTTAAGACAATGATACTAGGCAATGTCAATGGAGAAAAGTTGGCTTCCTTTTGGTCAAAGGGTTATGAGGAACCATATCATGTTTCATTCCTAGTGAGCAGGATGGATGCACCATTCTACACTCCCAACGTGAGCATAAACACAAGAGACATATTAAAGCGTTGGATAAAAGAGCCAACAATGTTTAGGATGACACCCAACTATATATACAATACCAAGACACTTAGGAAGGCATATCAGTTCTTGGTCATCTTCGCATGTTGCCTGTATGGCCTAGGGAGTAAAGAAACCTTCTCATAGAATTCGTTTTCTATGTTGGATCAGATGGAAAGTGAGGGAAAATCATTCAACTGGTCTGACATGTTGCCTCTCCAGTTGAAAGTGCATCCATCCAATGCTTGGAGTTATCCCAAGGATCAACAAGAAAATTTCTTCATGTCTGCATGCTTTCTCGATGAAATCTATGCTCGTTAAGAGTTTCTTGGCATGGGTTGGGCATGAAAACCTTCAAAGCATGTTGTGAACGTGTATTGCAAGTTTCTCTCATATTGAAGCTATCGAGGAGTCATGGATATAATATCTGACCATTTCATCGCCCCTCTGCACACGGTGATCTTTGAACAAGATCCACCTTTCATGTCCCAAGCATAAATGGAGGCAGTGTTGAACATTGCAGATTGGTATGCCTCACCTGAGGGAGCCTTCATCAAGATGTACAATGTGGAGAAATCTCTGCATGTGTTCTTGAGGTTTGCCACAGAAATGTTGGTCATGTAGGTGATGTCATACTACATCTCAACATGGTTGTTAGCTGGATTTCATAGGAAGAAGAAGGAACCATGGCCCATGCTTCCTATGTGAATTGAGTTGTACATGATCAAGAGTTTGAAAGAAGAAGTTGACAAAGTTGAAAACTTCAAGAAGGTTAAGCTTGAAACAGGGAGTTTCAACCCATATGACCCACATTGTTTATACAGGGACCACTGTATGAGAGTGTACTATCCTTGGACCTAGAGGGTGTGACATTTCCTAGAGGAAGACCCACAGAGATATTGTTACAAATCCTTTAGGCTCAATGAACTGGTCATATTTGTAGGGGAATGCCTAGCAGCACTCAAGCTAGCAGCACCATGGGGAGAAGCAACAACAGCAAGAGCAAGCAGTGAACTTGTGTAAGACAAAGGCAAGAGGAAGATTTTCGAAGGCATAGAGATGGTGCAAAGATACAAGTTTAAGGAAGACCCACTTGTCGAACAGGTAGCTTTGAAGATAGATGTGAAGAGGCATTAGCATGACAGGAGGATAGTGCAAAGAAAGAGAGATAAGAAAAAGATGGAAGATATTGAGAGGATGTTGTAGGAATTCCAGTAGAATCTCAAGGAGGAACACGAGTTGTGTAGAAAAGAGAAGGAAGTGCAACGTGAGCATGAATAGGAACAAGAACAGGAAAAGGAGGAAGTGCAAGGTGCATAGACATTGTAAAATGCACCAATAATGGTTGAAATTTCTGAACCAACAGCAAATGAGGAACTGGGTGAGCACCCTTAGGAATAGGAACTTTCTCTATAGGATGAAGAGATAGTATAACAGATCGACATGGAGATGGAGTAGCTGGAATAGGACCAAGATACCAACCTCATGCCAAAAGAAACCAAGGTCACCCCACAAGCTTCACCAAATCCAACAGCAGAGCAACTCCCATGTGAACAAGGGGATACCATTCTCCTTGAGGACCATCCAGGAATGAAGATGTACAACATAGCCTTTGATGAGTTGCGGCATAGAGTTGTACAATCATGTAGAGTGTGCACTCCAGATGAGCATGCATCACCTACACACTTGGAAGAACATGGGATTGTATCAAATGTATGGAAACACCCAATCTCCTCACCTGATACTACAAAGGATATGCCAAAGACACAAGCTTGAGTGTTAGGTTCTTAATAGTAGAAAATGAGTGCATGGCTAAGGAGTTGCAGGAAGCGAAGAAGAGAGAAGAAGAATCAATAGGAGCCACCAAAAAAGAGATGAAGATGGCCATACTTGCTGAAGTATTGGCTCTTGAGACAGTTATGCAAAGATTGTATGACAAATTCGTCACCATGCACAAGGAAATTTTCCACCTACATGGTTATCAACAATGCTGCACCAAGTCCTGGATCCGGGTGGTAGGCATGCTCACACGGTTCTCCATGCAAACATTTAACGCCCTATACTGCCAGCTGCAAGGCAGCGTCACCTCCCGGGAGGTTAAAACATGCGAGAGCAGGTACGCCATTAAGTTCAGATCGGGAATGGGATCGACATTAATGCTCGGTGTCATTCGATGCAACATTCTCTGGGTAATAACTATGGAAATCCATGGCTTTCTCACCCTGTTTGGTTCTTTGAGACGCGGCATTTCGGTTGGGCGGATGACAGCAGAGATTGATGGCATAATTCAAGGGCACAGCCGCAAGCCCACAGACAGTTTTCCTAAGTGTAATCCTATTCATGTTCTGCATTTCTACACTTTGTTTATGTTGGCTATCTCTGTAGATGTCCTGGTCATTAATGTGGAGTTGTTGGTCGAAATCTTGGTTTGGTTAGTTGGTAGCCTGGTTAAGCATACCTTTGGCCTTAATTGTCCTTGTTCTGTTGATCATACTGTGCATAATCCCTCACCCAACTCCCTCTGTTTTGGCATAATGGTTCGCTCTGGAAAACTCCATCTCTCTGGGGGCCGCCGAGACACCCGTTTGCATTCTCGTGCCGGTTTTTCCCTGGAAACAGCGGCGGAACCGCTGAGTCCCTCTCACGCTCAGGATGTTGAACCATTTGCTAGCTCTGGTAGGAAGCCCAAACCTAACAGCTCTTTTCAAACTACGCACTTTAAATTCCAGAGTAACTTGCACAGACCTCTGGTCACGGCTCACATCACTCTCATTCTCTCAGAGGAGGAAAATCTTGTCACCCCCTTGACCTGCATCACCCTTGAGCCCTCTCCTGGTAGTGACAACTCCATGGACCGAGACAACAAGGATAATTGGGCTAAAGAAAAGGCTGAACAGGAGGCTCTTCTCAGAAATCTCCCTCCTCTGGACGACACTGTGCCTTTGGCTGAAGATAAAGTTCATGGTGACGCAGAATAGGCCATCACCATCGCTGACAGCAATCTCAGTGGCAATGAAGGTCTCAAGGATGGCAATACGGCCCGAGACGAGAAGGATATTAATGAACCGACACAAGAAAAATAGTATTTCCTGGGATAGTCTCTCTTGTTTTTCTTTAGATCTCAGAACTTTGGTTAACTCTTTTATGTATTTGTCTTACTGGTCTGTTGCTCCCAGATGGGATTTTGCTCACTCTGTGTTCGCGGCGCTGCACGATTTTTTGGGTTTTTGGACAAACTCAGTTTCTCTCCTGGCCGATGTATGGTCTTCTCTATGTATGCTTCTGGTTTCAGGGACTCTGTAATGGCTTGCCCCAACTTGTTTGTAATGGTTCAACACTGTTTTGTCGAGTGCAGAAATGCCTCGCTCATATGTAAAAATATTTTATGTTTCAGTTAATAGAAGTTAGTATTTGCAGAGAAAAAAAAACAAAGTTGCACCAAGATAGCGTGAACACTCGCAAGCATACATGCTGCAGTTAATCATGTACAGAAATGGACAATGAGGTACAAGGGAGCCCCGCTTCACTTGCACAAGATGTTCAAGCCACAACTGGAGTTGGACAAATCACACATACAGACTCACATCTGGAACTATGAGGAACTCCCACCGCTCATCACTAGTATTGAGGCTTCGTATGCACAATTGTAGAGGATTTTGGATTTCTTGGTGAGAACGTATGGCACCCATTGTTTGGTACAATCACCGAGGCCAAAGAGAAGAACAAATTGATACTAGAGATCGATTTGTACCTTGATCAGCTGATGCTCATGGCCACCAGTGCAGATTTGCAAGTCAACGCAATAGCATGCAAGTGTACATCGTCGGTCCATCCTTGCTCAGGACTAAGCTACACATGTTATGTGATGAATTTGACTGAGGTTCCAAATCAATATACCTAGAAGCAATGGAGGCAAGAGTTCATTTCCAAAAGTACTTCATCAAATAGTACATGAACACCATATTGCTATCAAGCATGACATCAATCCATCACCAAGGATCACGGAGAGAAGGTCGATGAGATAGTCTTTAGATAGTCATGTGAGTCTTAGTTTTATCTTGTCTAGCGTTCTCAAGCCAAATTTGTCCCAGATGTGTACATGTGGAAAATGTATCATTTTTGTAAACATGATGTAAAGTGAAATTCCAAGTGTCATTATTGGAATACAAATAGTCATATGTAATGTAAAGAGTCATGAGGGTAGTCTAAGAGTCACAATGGGGAATGTCAAGTGTCACCCCACCCATTTTTATAAATAAAACCTCATAACTCATAGAACGGTATTTTTGGAGCCAACATTTTGCCAGGCATTGCTTAGAGATGGCTTGGATATTATTGTGACGAGCCTTGGCTTCTCCATAGTGCAGAGCGAGCACATCTCTTTAGAGGAGAAGGCAGTGTTGACTGTAATGTTCCACTATTGGGGCTAGTGGGTGTCATGGTTGTATGTGTTACACAGTAAAATGTCACTGCCATCATGTCAGTCTCCCTACTGTGCCATAAACCACATTCACCCATACTCATGCTCCTCAAAATGGCTGAAAAAACCCTCTTTGCCTAAGTTAAATGGATCATCGCGTCTGTTAATAAAATAACCGCGCTGACAGGCGGGGGCTAGTGTTGTTGTTGCGCTGCCAGCGCGGAAGTACACGTCTTTTCCGCGCTGGTCCCATTTTAACGAACAACGCACCCTCCGTTTGTCCTTTTCGCGCTGACCGGACCTCTTCTATAGTTGATCTGCGATGTCAGCGCAGCATCCCAGTATCTCACCCGCGCTGATCCTGTTTGGGCGAATTTGTTCTAACAACCAGCCTTCCAGATCCCTCCAGACTTGGTTGTTAGCATTGTTGAGGTCGCCATCCTTTCTCTGGCGTGTCTGTTCGACTGACCATCCACTTATCTTGGTGGAAAGCTCATCCCTTACCTATTCATGGAGACTCCTTCTCTTTATAAGCCTCCTCCATGGCCCATGAGCAGCTAGTTTGGAACATATAGACTTTGATTGAGGAATTCTTAGTGCATTTTAGTGCTGCTCTTTGTAGGCATTTGGTGTGTTGTGTGAGGATTGCTTTGAGCTTGAGAAAGGTCATAAGCTTGTTGCTTTGTATGTGAGAGAGAGACCTTTTGACTTGGGAGATTTGATCCAAAAGTGAATGCTTGGGAGACATGCTGGCTGGACCCTCTAGGGAAGGACGCAGCGTCAAGACCTCGGTTGTACCTTACTCTATTTTTTGTTAATAAAGATAGATGACTACTCTTATGGTTCCATTTACATGTGTTCAATGAATGATTCAAGCAAATTGTATCTTTCCTGACCGATACATAGTTGTTGTTAGTAGATTTTACGTTCTTGTTTGCTCTCTTTTGCTTGTGTAGGTGTTCATCCGCGAGGATAGCGGGGAATTGTGATCGGCTGGAGCGAAAGAGCGAGAGGAATATCTCTTCGACAAACAAGCGTTGGAATCCAAGTAAGTTTTTCTCACCTACTTGTTAATTACAACTAGGAACCTGCGGTGTAGCATTGTTCGATTGTTGCTAGACCCCTGTTGGGCTAGTAGGGATCGCCTCTATCCGTAGAGGGGATTTACCTATCCAACAATTTGGCGACTCCGGTGGGGAGCTTGCCTGTCCCTTTGTATGTCACCTTTGTTTGATTATTGCTTCTTTGTCAAAGATTTTGGGGAGTGTTTTACTGGTGGTTTGTTTCTGGGTTCGTCCTAGGGACTACCTTAATTGCTTTGAAAACCTGTTCTTTTGGTTTAGGAGTTTTTGTTCGAATTGACTTGCTTTTCAGCCTCAGCGCGTTTTATTTTGAAACAGTTGCGCTGACAGCGCATCCTGTCTTCTTTGCTGTCTCTGTCATCGCGTTTGTATATTTATCCAGTCGCGCTGACCTGCTTTTTCGAGCCAGCGCCCTTTATTCGTGTCCTTCCGCGCTGACAGCGCAAAGTTGCTACGGGCACTTCTGCGTCATCGCTTTGTTGCTATAGGGTCACTCGCGCTGATCCTGTAAAAAATTCTTTTTGACCATTTGACCTACTGAACCTCTTGACTTTGGTTTTCCCCTGCTTTTTACACTTGGCTTTTGGCTTGATAACTTTGTTGGACTGTGGCTCGCTTGCTTGCGGGGCCTCGTTCCACGAGAGCTCGTTTATCGCTTGTTTGCAGTTTGTGCAAAGTCCTTCCTTCTTGCTTTTATTGCTTGGTTTGCATTCCGCCTTGACTTTTACGGTTGCTTGAGTGTGTGGGAGTCTTGTTTGACTGGTCTTGAGTCTCTCTTTTGAGAAATTCTTAATTTGATTTCCTTTGATCATTACTTGAAGGTTTGTCTTAGTCTCTTCACAATTTTGCGTCTTTTTGCTTTTGTTTTTGCAAAAAAAATTCCCCCTCATTCGCCGGGGGGGGGGGGGTAAATTGGGTATGAGTGTTAATCGCCTTTGAGTGTTTTTATTTTTTGATCTTTGGAAGTCTCACCCAATTTTTCTTGACTTGCACTTGACTGGTTCTTAGATTACATTAGAATCATCTTGTGTTTGGGAATTCTCTTGCATAGATCACACTTGCATAATTAGAATTCTCATTTGTGCATAGATTACGTTTGCACACTTTTCAAGTGAATTGTGCATAAATTACGATTGCATAGATTACCTTTACCCTTTGGGTGTTTGCCTTCTTCTATCGATTTCACATTTCGAGCCCTAGGGTATCTAGTGGCTTTGTGTGTCGAGCCTCCCTTAGGTGTTTTTGGTCTTCTATTGGGTCAGTCGACTCTCTAATTGCTCCCTTGCACTTGCTCAGTGATTGTTGAAGTGTTTTTGGTTGTTTTCCAAGCGCTTTGCTTCCTCCTTGTTTGAATTCCTTTTTGTCTTGCTGAGATTAGATTACACAGCTCATCCAAACCCTAGTTTTTCCTTTGATTTGGAAAACTATTTTGGTGTCTTGGGAACTTTGTTGTGTCTGCATTGAGTGATTTTAGTTCTTTCACTTAGTGTTGCTATCTCTCTAATTCATTTTAAAAGCACTTCTATGTCATTGAAAAGTAAAGCAAACTAGTGTCTTTTGCATTTAATAGTTGAAAGGAAAAGAGCATTTCGTTGTTTTGTGCTTTCGAAAGAAAATTTTCATTTCCTTGCTGTTAGTTGCATTAGGTTGCGTGACTGCTTGAATTCGTTTTGTTTTCTTGGAAAATTCTTAACCTTCTCATAGGTAGAATTCATCGAACAAAATGATGTTCTTTGGCATATAGCTGCATTCAAGTGTTTTTGAGAGATCATACGGTAGGACCTGAAATCAAAACTTAATTCAAGATCAACCGTAAAATAAACCGAATTTATCTAGAAATGCATTGGAACTTAACGTGAATATCTAGAGGTCTAGGCTAGAGACGTGTTCCGGCGTCTTTAAACCTAGTAGCTTACCGTTGAGTGATTGGGTGATTCCTCCACGGTGAAACAATAAGTGCTAGTACGGATTGGGCTCCCACGTACCGTCGCGTATATATGGGGAGACTCCATTAGGCTTGCATCCTTTATCCATAGGAAGCCGAGTCTTCCACCTTGTGAACCGTAACGCACCGAACACAGCATTCGGGAAGATTGACTGCAGTACGGGAAGTCCTTGGTTCTCATATGATTGCCAAGGTGTATAAGCAGTTTTACGGGTTGCTTGGTAAACCTTTTGCTTAGAACCTCCAGAGCAGTCACTTTTGATCCTTTTCAGACTCTCTAAAAGAAAAGGTGTAAGTGAGCGTCTTGTCACTTCGTGCGCATTAAACATTCGAAGTAGATAGAGTCATCTTTTCGTCCTTTTCTCGACTCTCGAAACATGAAAAGGTCAAGTTCAGTTCCTGTGTCTTAAAATTCATTTGGCCACGATAACATTACCTGGTTAGATCTTGTGTGTGTTAGTTTGAGTAGATTTCTCTTGCTATGGCGACTTTTCCAGGGTTCACCAACCTAAGTTCCCCTCCTGACGGGAACCCTAGTCATTCCCCCCCTCTTGGGAATGTTGGTGCTCCTTATATGGCGACGTTATCCCTTCCAGGGTTAATTGTCGGGTTGCCTGTTTGGTTGTTTTCAACCTCTTTGGTCCCTACCGTGTCGGCTGATACTCCATCAGTCCCTCCACCTGCACAACATCATGTTGAACCTAAGGTGGATCTCTCCCCTTCGACACCTACTTCTACGTCTCCTTCTTGTACTTCGCCTGGTGAGAGTCTTGATTCGAATAACCAAGTGGCTAAGAAGAAGAAGAAGAAGAGCAAGAAGAAGAAGTCTCCTAAGGGAGAGGCTACAAGCACAACTGTTGTTCCCTCGAGTACACCTGAAGTCGGGCCCCCTTCCACTCCTCCACGAAAGGTTAAGTTTCCTTGTCGATTATGTGAGGACCATCTTCTTCGCGATTGTCCTGGCATCCCCAGGATCTTAGAAGTATGGTCTCGTGATCCAGCCCGCCCCTCATCGTCCACTGAAGCTCACAGCGATGTTACCTCATCAGTTGGAAATGGCAAGGGAAAAGGGAAGATTCGAATCCCCTGCAGACTTTGTGAAGGCAATCATCCCCTTCACCTTTGTCCCCTCATGGATAAAGCCTCCATTGTTTTGGAAAGTCTCCCAGCTCCCTCACCCCAACTCCCCGTTGGATATCAACGTCTGTCTGCAGCTGCAGATCGTTCGCCTCCCGACAATGAGATTGGTTCACATTCTCCTCTTGTCCAGGCCCCTCTTCCAGAACCTGGCTGTGCCCAGCCTGTTCCAGACCAACCATTGGTCGAAAAGAGTGTCGACCGGAGTTCACCTCCTGTCGACCACTTTGTCTCAGAAGAGCAAAATTCCCATGTTCTTCTCATCTCATCGGATTCTCTTGAGCTAGATGATTGTTTTCCCATCCCAGCCTCTCCAGAGAATTGTGATTCGGTCCCTCCCGAGCAGGGGGGCAACCATATGGTTCCTCCACCAAGTAGTTCGGTCGTTTCCTTCGATTGGAGCTGTTTGACTACCCCTCCCTTTCCGTCCCATGTGCCTTTCTGGGTCACCACCTATGCCTCCCATATGGCGCTGCCTGGCACTGTGTTAGATGAGGGAGCATCGGTTAGTCTTATGCCCGTTACTACTTGGCGAGCTTTGGGTTCCCCATCGCTTGTACCTGTCGCACCGAATCTCACCGCTTTCGACGAAGGAACGAGTCAACCATTAGGGATCCTCCCAAAGTTCCCTATCACTTTGGGAGGCAAGACTGTCTATATAGACATCTCGGTTACCCAGGGTTCGTTAGACTTCAGTCTTCTCCTGGGTGGTGACTTTGTGTATGCCATGGGAGCCCTTGTTTCTTCGCTTTTCCGTGTGGTTTTCTTTCCACGCGACGGAAGAATGGTGATGATCGACCAATTATCGTTCATTCGTCCACAAGCCCCTCCGGCACCATCGACATGCCCTCTTGGTTCTCATCCACCAGTTGCATTTGTCTCACCCTAGATCGACTACGTGGCCACCTCTCCCGTGCCTATATCCAGCAATGCCGCCATTGTGCATAGTGTCCTGGGGGCATTGGGTCCTGACTTCCGAGATATTGACCTCCCATTGGGAGTGCAATTCTTGGAAGCCCTGATTTCCTGTTCATTATGATGAAGTTCGGGCGGAGCATAGTTCATTTTCCTATGTCAAGCTCCCTAAAAAATGAAATTAGGTCTGGACAGAGCATAGTTCATTTTCCTATGTCAAGCTCCCTAAAAAATGAAATTAGGTCTGGTCGGAGCATGGCTCATTTTCCTATGTCAAGCTCCCTAAAAAATGAAATTAGGTCTGGTTGGAGCATAGTTCTTTTTCCTATGTCAAGCTCCCTAAAAAATGAAATTAGGTCTGGTTGGAGCATAGTTCGTTTCCTATGTCAAGCTCCTTAAAAAATGAAACTAGTATTAGTCGGAGCATAGTTCACTTTCCTATGTCAAGCTCCTTAAAAAATGAAATTGGGTCTGATTGGGTTCCTGATCTTGTGTCAAGCTCCCTAAAAAATGAAACAAGGAGTTTCGAGGATAGTTTTGCTAACGTATCAACCTCGTTAAAATAATGAAACGGCTTGTATTCAAGCATAGTTCCTGATCTTGTGTCAAGCTCGTTAAAAAATGAAACAAGGGGTATGAGGATAGTTCTTTTATTGTGTCAACCTCATTAAAAAATGAAACAACTCCCTTTCCAAGTCGAGTCTTTTGATTAAGATCTTGTAAAATACAAGTCGAGTCTTTCCAGGATCTCGAAAGTGAACCTTCATTCCATCCACTTTGTTGAATGCAATGAAGCTTGGGGGGGCATGTACCTCGTTTGCATCATTATGCTGGGGGCATGCGGACTTATAACAAGCATAGTTTTTCGTTTCAAGCTTGTGTAAAAATGAACCCACAGAATGTATGCTTTTGACAAGCAATTTAGTGGTTTTTCAATAATAATTCTAACCTTTTCTGCATTATGAATTCAAAGAAGATAAAGGATTTTGATAAAATGTGCAAAAATAGACAAAGGGAGCTCAAGTGCTAATAATTGACATTTTCTATGCAGGAAGACGTGGAAGCAAGGAATTGCCGTCCAAAAGCGAGAAGCAGAGGAAAAAATAACTACTGTCCCTCCAGCGGGAAACCGGATGCGAACACGATCAAGCAAAATCAGAGCCGAATAGTCTAGGAAAAGAATGCGGGATACCGAGTTGGCGAACGCAAGAAGGGAAAGAGAAGAATTAAACAATTAGCGAATCCCTCAGGATCTTTGATCCTGAGGGATCGCTGCTTTAACTTATCTTTGATTATCTAGATACCTCCGTCATTTCTTTTATATAAAGGCACAGCGCCATTGAGCAAAGGGGACGACTGTTTTTGTAAATTTACAGTTTCAGAACAACTTTGATCATCGAGTCTCACTGAGACCTGGTTTTGTTATACTTTTGTTGATGCGATTAATATAAAAGACTTGGTGTTCATTTCGTCTCTGCGTCTGAAGTAACCTAAGGTGGTGTACCATTGGCAGCTAAGGGCCCGGCTCCGAAGGACACTTGCTTTTGTATCATTATACGGTGATTTGTGTGTGATTTGTTTATCTTTATTATTTAAGTAATCTGATACATCTCTCATGTGATATGCTATGCTCTGTTATAATTGATGTCTGAATGATTTCTTCATCTAATGTCTCCACACTATACAATTGGATCTATTCGAATTTCATCTTTCAGCTACTTCTGTAACAGAATGTTGGTCTGAATGTTATTGTCATTAGATCCATGTGAAATGATATTTGTGAGACTTGGAAGCAATATTACTCTGTTTAGAAACATAGTCATATCTTTCATTATTTTCAGATTGCTATATTAGTATAGAACATGTACATACGGGTGATGATTGTTGTTCCATAATTCATCAAGGATTGTTGTTCCATTTTATTACTGCTGTTCCAATTTACGATTGCTGTTCCATTTTCCTATTGCTGTTCCATTTTGTTACTGCTGTTCCATTTCTAGTTTGCTGTTCCATTTTACTTTCTGCTGTTTTATTTACTTGCCTTTGTTGTTTTAGTGTGAGAGAAGGTCTAAGGCTGTAGTGAGCCTCAGCAAGACGCTGCTTAGCTTCCAGACCTATAAGTCCATGCTCTAATTTCCTTTCTTCATCAGTTTCTAGAGGGATGGGTTATTGCTTTTGTACCCTTGACTGATCCACTGTCTTGTGTGATTCTATCTTTTGAGTTAGTTTAGTTACAGCTTAGCATCTGTTTCCTTTCGAAACATCAGAACACTATACTACTAAGCATTACTCGGACAAATAGCCTCAGATTGAGCTACTCTTTACAATAACAAAACGTTCCCGGATTGACTTATTAATGTGGAATAATTAGTGGTGTGAGAGATCCTAGTTCTAGCTCTACACCATCATACATAGGTAGATCCCTCACCTTGCTACACATTGTAGTGACCTTATCATCATGTTACAGTTTAGCGTGGTTACATCGTGTAACCGGTTCTGCCATTGTTCTATTTCCTCCTCTGAATTTGACGTAGTGGAGGTTTCATGCTCCCACAAAATCATGCCATCTATTATTGGATTCACCCAATCTAGTTCTCATGTGGTTATCTTATAGATACAGTCGATATCATCATCATTATCATCGTCGTGCACCGGTTCTGTGTAGTGCGCTCCTTCCGCAGGGTCTAGTGGTACCGCTACATGTAGTGACGTTTTCTCAAAAATCATCTTGCGCTTCTTGAGATTTATCCCCCCATTCATATCAGTGGCCCAATATATTCCCAGTAGCATGGGGTAGGGATTGCTCTCATCAATAATCTCTATCACTTCGAAATTTGCAAGTGCATTCACACCTTCAATATCCATCATTACTCCCTGCAATATTCCCATGGGTAGGACCTTTTGTTGGTTTTCCATTTGAAATCCAATAGGAGACCACTGCAATGAGGGCCTACCCATGCACTCCCAAGTCTGATTTGGTAGTACATTCGCATCCGGTCCTAGATCCAGGATTACTTGATCCATTTCATACTCCCCAATTTGCGCCGTCAATCTCATCTCCCTTCCTGTTCGCGATGTGTGTTTTTTGAGCTTCCAAAATATGCACGGTTCTCCTGACCCAGCACACCTAGCAATAAGTTCCTGCAATCCCTTCACCACTTTGTTGTCACACAGCAGCTTCATACATTTCTCCAGAAAAGTACTGAGCATTGAAGGATCCATCTTCAGTTCTAGTTTATCCTTACTACCTGAAGTGGAGGCCTCTGTGAAGCTCTTCTTAGCTTCCATGAATGTCTCCTTCATGCGCTCCAAATCAAATTCAAGTTCCTCTGTAGGAGCCTTGTGAACCCATGCACTTTTTTCAGGCTACTTGCCCTTGTCATCTCCTATCGTGATACCGCTTCGAAGCACGATGTTTACATTTGGGTCCTCTTCACACGGCTTAGATTTCATCATTTGTAGGTTCTGAGTCAGGGGAGGCTGAAGTGTTCCTTTATCGTGCAATCTCGCTATTAGTGTAGGGAAGTCCTCCATCTCATGATCAAATTGGGTACAATATAAACATGATGCTCTCGTCAGATTTGTACAATTGCGGGCATAATGCCCTGGCCCTCCATAATTGTAACAAATCAACTATCTGCGACCCCTTCCTGGTCCAATTCCACCTCGACCTCATCCGCGCCCTTGAAATCTAGTGTGCACCATACCTACATTTTGATCGAGGGCTCATGTTTCGGTCTGCACCCTGTAGGTAGGGGTCTGATCTGTCATTAGTTCATAACTTTTGCAGGTGTGCTCATCATGGCCTACTGACCTATAAAAATTACAGAACAATTGTTGGGACGTCTGCATATACTTTTGTAATAGATGACAATTATCCATAGCATGTTTTCCTCCTATCTGACAAATCATGCACCATAATGCAGGCACTGCACTTGGTCCTGCCTATGCCTCTAGTCTCAATGGAATTGGCCCTCTTCCTGCCAAGTAATTCGTGAATACTGGACAATGGTCCTTGTCATGTCCCTGTCCCTTTCACTTTATGCACCATACCTCCTAATGCGCCTCTGGGTGAGTTGTCCTGTCCTATTTCAAAATCGACATTTCTAGACACAAATTCTTCAGTTGCGCATGGATTTATTGGACTCCCAGGCTAGGGTCTTGTATTCGGGTCTCGTTCAGTCTCATTGCAATCTCCAAAGCTTCGGCCTAGGTGGATAACTTCTGTTGCAATAGTGCTATTCTTAGTCGCGACGTTAGTGATGCTACAAACCATGTGCGGTGTTGCCCATTTGTCAAGGTCATGTTGGCTTCGTGAATCATACCCTTCAATCTCTAATCCAGCTCCCAGGGGGTCTCACCTGGAAGCATCACGATTCCTTTAAACCCAATAATCAATTGTGTCTCCAATTTTGGCCTACTAAATTCCCTGTTCAATGCAGCTTGGATATCTGTGATCCCTTCATTTGGATTGTCATTAGAGTGCTTAATATAGCATGTCAGTGCATGATTTTGCAATGCGCTTACCAGTGTTGCCTTCTTTATGTTGTCATCTATGACCCCTTGTGCTTCCCATAAAGCCTTTACCATGAACAAAAATCACCCGGATCTTCATTTCCTACTCCTTTGAATACCGACAATTTTATTGTGCTTGGTGGTGGCAGAGGTGGTGTGGGCAGAGATGGAGGTGACAATGGTGAAATCAGTGGCGGTGTAGGTGGGGGCGGTATGCGCGGAATTCACTGCCTTATCAAACTAATCGCACTTCTCAGAAAACCTTTTGCAAAATCTTCCTCACTTTCCTTCCAAGGCGAAATCAATGGGCTACTTTCTATCTCTGCGCTACCTTCATTTCTATAGATCCTCCCACTTACGTAGCCCTAAACATCAATTTATTTTCATAACACACTTTTCACACAGTAGAATTTAATCCAAGTGTTCAAAGATTTAATGTAATTACCTCGTAGTCATTTGAGGAAGCATCATTCCGCCTCTCTGTAGCTGACTAATGTATCTACCACGAACTCAGTGATAAACCCTCCTATAATTCAATCGAACCAATGGTCCACTACACATGCAATTTTATCTTCCGATGCTTCTATTCTGTGCACCAACTCTGGAGTCCACACAATCAGTTTGTCGAGCTGACACCTTCCCTGACTGTCTTCTAGCTTCACGAACCACTCGTACAACTCAGAGGGGAAGGATGTAAAGAAAATTTCATGGATTTCTATATATAAGTCACGCTCTAACCATTGTTCCTTCAATGCTCACGAATTCCTATTTTCCTGCACCGTGAATTTGTGAATCTTTATGTCTAGCCATTTTTCAATTTCTTTCTTTGCCGGATTCCAGTGACACAACATCAGACATCCCTTATGTAGATCTCGATCCTGGCAATGGAACCATTTGTTGGCTTGTTAGGGCCTGACCCAGGTTCAGAGGTGATTTAGCCAAACAAATCCTGGTACTACTGGCCCTTTCGGCAACATTTCGTGGAGCGCAGACTAAGGTCTCACCCGAAGTAGTATGGGAGGGTGCTATAACCACGTCTCCACACCCTGGAGATGTATGATGAGTTCAAGTGGTCCGCAGTTCAACCCTGTGTGCATGTTGCTACGTGCACTTACCCATACCTCACAGTTTGAGATGCTACCTCTGCACAACCCTACTTGGCGGCCTAACAGTGTTATTACCCAAGTCCTTACTAGTAATCTAATATTAGTTGATTAACTTAGCTTATCTATATGCTTTCATTTATACTTAACAATATTCACAATTCATACAAGTGCGCGTAGTAAATAAATAGTATATTCACAAATGATATCAAACATGCAATAACTCAGAATAGATACATATAATTGGTAACAAAACCTTTATTTATTAATCTCTTCTCTGGTTACAGATGCAACTCTACCCTGTGCACTTAGCTGCAGTGGTTCGGCGCACTTAGCTACAAAGTCTACTAGGCCTCTGCACACTTAGCTGCAAAGCCTTTTCCTACTCTACGACCCAAGACACACTTCTCATTTTTACTTAATCTCTAAGACCCTTCATGCCCATCCTCTACTATATGTCTTTACAACTTAGAGCCTCCTTCTATTTATACACTCCCATGGTCCAGAGGCCACGGGTAAGCCGACATTATATTCAAAATGAGGGTGGACATCTATATGACTCTAACGTACATTTTGGGCCCCCAATTCGTAGAGATTTGCAACAATATCAACTCAAAACTTGGGCTTTGAGCCCCAAAACATTCCGTGGGGGGATTCCATGCCCAACACCTACTGCTAGCTGTTCCCTCAATTCTTTAATTTCTTTTTCTAAAATATCAAATTTTGACAACAAAGAGTGGGTTTCACTCTTACCAGGTGAAGGAGGTTTTTCTAGTTGAGCTTGCTCCTCGTCCTTCTGCTCGACTGCTTCTTCATCCTTTCCCAACATGGATGGGGACTTTGGGCACCCACTAACCCTTATTCTCTGCTTCGGCCTTTTGTTGCCAATCAGTTTATCAACCAACTTCTTACTGACCCTCATTGTTGAGGACTGAGGTTTCTCTTTTGTCACTTCTAGAGTTTCCCTAGCTGTCTTTGTTTGCCTTCTGTGAGTGGTCCTAGGCCTTTTCCGTATGAATTCCTCCCAATTCTTTCCCTGTCTGCTCAAGACATCCAACACAATGATTTTAATGAGGCCTTGTTTTGTAACACATGTTTCTGGATGTGCAGTCATTTTCATAGCTATAGCCATGTGCCTAATATTTCCCAACAAGAATAAGGAAGGTTGACTAGCTATTTATGGCAGAGATGGTTTAGCAATGGAAATGATAATTAAACACAATTTTTTCCCTTCCCTCACAAGTAATGTACTTAATGAGGAAGAGGGAAACATCTGCCCATGGCTGGGGGAGTGAGAACCTATCAATTCCCCTGCCTTTCTTAACCAACAACTCACTTTCCTAAAGAAAATCCCCTTTCAATGAGTGGTCATTAATCTTCCTAGTAAACCATATCTTCCCTTTTTCTGGTAATCCTATTACTCTCACGATAACTTCTTCTATGACCTCCAATTTCAATCCTTTGACTTCTATCTGGTTTCTTTCCAAGTTCTTTTCAAATTCCATGGCCACACCATTTTCCGATACTTCTAATCTCTGGAAGAATTCGAACCATCCCACATCCTTGAAAACTTGGCATGCTTCAGGGTAACCTTCCAGGACTTCTCTGGACCTGTTGATGCCTCGAAAATCATCGCAACAACATCGGGGAAAACCTCCCGGTCCGGACCTTAATGCATCTCCTTTTCTGTTCGATGTGGTGGCTTCGACTAGAAATAATGGGACCAGTTTCCCAGTGATGAATAAAAAGGGATGGATAAATGAGTGGTTTTCTAATAAAATGGTAATGGATGAATGATTTAATATAAAAAGTAAAAATATGAATAACTATCCTATCCCGAGAAATTTCTGTTTTTAGTGTAACGTTTGATAATCTTTATCCATAAACAGGCATATAGATGACTCTATTGGTAAACAAAGACATTCATTCATATGAAAATTACTTTGTTCAAGTAGTTGAACAAAGTAATTATTAAAACATTATTACACTTATCCTTTATATATCACTGATACATATATGACTAAAAGAATAACATTCCTTAAACATTCAATAGTGAAAAATATAAGGATTGTTGTTGAAAACACATACATATATCCAACGATAGCAAGAGTAATCAAATGACGATTCACATAAAAGAATGAAACAAGATAATAGATAATAGTACCATATGTGATGTGAATCATTCCTGATATCAATCGCATTCAAATTCCTTTTTCCAACTCAGAAATACTTTCACATCAAGGCAATAGTGCACATCCGATCAAAGCTTTCCTCATTAGAATTTGGAATATTGGCCCAGTCTTTATAAAAAAATATACTAGAAGCACAATAGTGCAACTTTCAGGTTTGAGTTTTATACAAAAACTGAGGACCCTTTCTAAATGCATGAAAGGGTCTATAAATACTAATTAAACTAACTAACTACAAAAAAAAAATGCTATTAATTGGTACAACTAAATCTTGAATATCTTCTCCACAGCAGGTTTGTTGGTAGTCGGTAGCATGATTCATTGTTTCAGTTGTTCTCCTTTTGATTTGAGTTGGTAGATTGCAAGCATTGGTTCCAATTCTGGGAGACGACTGAGACGCGAATGGAGTTGAGATGATTATTTGGCATCATGTATTTTGGGAAGGATACAACCGTTCGCATCGGTTAAACATTTGAGGGTGGCCCTTTGACTGTATGGCTTTACTACGAAAAACCAATAGGTATCCCAAGTTAAACTTTGGATGCCAGCGATTAATCTTCCATTCTTCTCCGACTCTTGATTGCATGCTTGCTCCAATGTCTTAGCTGACATCAATTTACCTGGGGTGCATTGTGAAATCATATTAGACAGATAAAGAGTGTTGTTGATTAGCTCAATTAAATTACTTGTAGATAATCTACATCTAGAAACCTCTCTCTCTACTTTCATCAGTTGTGACTGCCATTTTAAGAAAAGGATCTCCTTATGTGATTCTAGGATTTTAGGTAGATTTCCTGTCTGCCCCTCATTGGTGTCTTGCCAAGCAAGAAAGTTTGTCAGAGTCTCGTTGGCCTATTCCAAATCCTACCTAGCATCAACTGATTTGTCAACTGTTGATGCCGTTATATCACAAAGGGGCTCAACCAGAGAAATGTTATGACATAACAGTCTTAACTATGTAACCAATGCCTTGTTAATTTGTAGCGCTTCGGACCTGAAATCGGCAAGTTGTGGAAGACTCTTGAACTTCTCTACTTGAAGTGACAGCTGAGCGATTTGCTCATATTTCGTTTTCACCATTAGCTCATTCATCGTCTTTAACCTGGCCAATGCTTCGGATAATTCTTTCTGCTCTTGTATTGCGCTTGAGTCTATTCTCTGTTTCTCTTCAAGCAATTGCTTATTCAATTTATTGTTTAATTGCTGCTGTGTTGATAATTGTTGTTCCAACTATTCAAATTTCTGTTGTACTTCGAACACCTGTGATTACAACAAAACAATTGCTTGGTCCTTTTCTTTAAGTAGATTACTTACTGCCGATGCCTTATCCATAGTGGCTGCCGAATAAGCTCCAGCATACTGAGTAAGCTTTGTTAGGTCATCAAAAGGGTTAAACTCTTCTTTCCATGTTACATTAGCTGTCTCTGTTTTCTCTGGAAACAGGGAAGATTGATCAAGTCTTCTCCTTTTTCTCTGTCTTTTCACTACAGCCCTGTGTTTGGGACTGTAAAAGACATCTAATGGAGGTATGTCCTCCACCTACAAAATAATTTGATCGGAGGGATCTTTCGGAATCATTTCTAAATCCATGCTGGGGGGTAGGCTGCTAGTTCCTTCATTTGGAACCTTTGTTGACACTGTATCTTGTCCATCTGTTACTTTGGGTGTATTGACACCTTTTGGGCCTTCCAGATTGCTTATAATGGAGTCAAATTGCTGCCATTCTTGGAGTAGTTTAGGATCAATCTATGTATCCACATTGATATTTTCACTGCCCCTATCTTTCTCTTTCTCCTGTTCTTTCTCCTGCTCTTTCTCTTTTCCTTTCTTGAGAATCTTTGATACAGCAGGAGGTTTGTCAATGAGTTGTTGTTCAGGCTCACTTGATTGTGTTGTCGAGGTAGTAGCTAATAAGTCCAGAGGTAGAGTTTGCAACCTCTGTTCTCTGAGCTTATTGAATTCTACTACCCTTTCATCGTTATATCTCATTTTGGCCAGTGCTTGTACCTGGAATAATGACTGTGCCGAAGAAAAAAAGTCATCAAAATCATCTTTCTCATGATCAAACTTTGTAAGTTTGGCTTGTTCAACCATGGTATAGGCAACTTTCCTTGGATCCAATTGCCTATTAGGAATGGTTGCAAGAATAATCATGTTTATTTTCTCTGCTTCCTTCTCTAGATGCTTGTAGTCATGCAAAGTATAAACACTGCATCTCAAAAGAAAACTAGGCCAAGCCTGCTTTTTTGAAATCTTGAGAGTCTTGGATGTTCCTCTGGTTGTAATTTGATAGGCCAATTCTCGGGCTAACAGCTTGTCAGGTATGTATAGAGGAAGGACATGAGATCTTGCAAGGCTACAAAAAACCCTTATGTATGTGAACTTATCCTCCCCAAACTAGTTTCCTAGAGCGGTTAGGTCAAACTCTGTTTCTGAAGAAATCTTTGGGGCAGGCTTATCAAAAATGGCACGGTAAATAGGCAACATAAAACCATTACAGATTTGGTACAAGTGGTCCTTATAGTGTGCTTTCCACAGCTTTTGGTGATAAATGTGAACTGGCATGGGGTCTTGTGAAGTCCATCTCCACCCCAGTACAGGAAATTCAGAGTTGAAACTAAGAGTATCTAAAATATAAGCATTAGAATAAAATGGAGGCATAGACCTATCGGTCACGCGAGTTTTATTTCTAAACTCAAGAATTGTAGTGGCTAATTTATCTGACAATATATTTCCCCAATCCATTATCTCACTATTAACTGCCGCTTCCATTAAAGGAACCATTTCAATACTGAATTTTGCAGAATCATGTAATCCCCAAATTCTACACATCATTGCCCCGACATAACAGTAAGGAGAACATAATGAATCTACAGAGTACTTACCTAAAGATTCATGTTTGTGCCTTGCGAGGTTCTGTCTCCATTCCCAAATTGGGGCTGATTCAGTCTCATTCTCACTTGCGAACTTCTCAAGAAATGCTTTATTGTATTTCTTTTGAGGTTCAGGCAAGTGATACATTTTCCTTAAATCATCATGTTGAAATGACCCGAAGACCCTTCCGTTGACTGTGAAAAATGTTCTATTTAAAACCAGGATCTCCTCTATTGCCCATTGCACTACATCAGTGTATGGGAGAATTTTTTCACGAGCTGCTATTCAGTGTAGATATGAGTCAGCTAAATCTTTCAGGGAAGCTTCTAATTTTCTAGTTGAATCTACGGTAGCTTGTACTGATACTGTTTCAGGCTCCTTTGCTTCAATTAGATTATATAAGCTTTGCCAGCTTGTGTTTCCAAGGCCAAGACACGTAGTGTCTAAAATCAATCCCTTTTTGCTTGGTCCTGGATCAGTGGTGGATTGCCCTGTTACTGCGGGAGCCACTGCTGCCGCGGATCTCTTGGATTTCTTTCTCATTTGGCTTGAACTTGTTGTTTCGGCGGAGCTCTGTGCAAGGAATAAAATGAACGTAATACAGAGAATAGGTGGTGTGAGCCAATATGAAAGAATTATACCAATTAACGAGTAATGAAAGATTAAAATAATACTACCGTAGATACAATCTGAGGGGAGATCTCGACATAACTGCTTCATTAATTGGCCGCTTAACCTGTCAATCATTTTAAATACCCATCATATCATTTATATGCCGAATGATTCATTCAAGCGTGGCTTGAGT
>APFE030228706.1:87350-101296 GCA_000404065.3 Pinus taeda
AAACTTTAATGAATGGGATGAACAATTTTCTCCTTAAGAGAGCATGGATGACAGGGTAAGAGTTGAAGATGCTAAGATTGAATCAGTTTCTGTTTTTGTATTGATAATCGTTTTTTGGCCATTTTGAAAACATTAAAATGATTTACAGTACTTCTAAATCTTGAGAAGATTTCACAAAAATAAAATGGGGTTTCAGAATCTAAATATACCTAATTTCCTAGATTTTCCTTTAAGGTTTCCATTTTTGAAAGTAAATATCAAAACTATTTCTTTTGAGAAACTTTTTCAGTATAGCAAAGGCCAATGGAAGATATCTTACAACTTTATTTTCGAATAATCCTAAAAACTATGAACACAACTTTTGCTGAAAATTGAATATTTACAAAGGGAGAAGGGGTTACCTCCTCAATTGAAGAATTTTTTCAAGATAAGGCCATTAACAGGAAGAGAATCTCTCTTTCCTAATAGATCTTGCAATATGAAATTAGAATGGCCTATCTTCTCGTTGATCTGAAATGGTCCGAGCCACATTTTCTGGAACTTAGTGTGTTTTCCTTTATCCTCATGGGCTTTGTCCCATTTCAGAACTAGATCACCAACTTGTAATTGTTTTGAATTGGATGAAGTTGAATCAAAAGATGACTTGACAATTTGCTGATGTTTTTCATGTATAATTCTAGATTTTTCCCTTTCTTCTTCTAATTTTAAAATTTGATCATGTCTTAGTTGAATAGAAGATGAGGGACTTTCTTCAATAAACTGCACTAAGGCTAGAGATGGAAGTATCAAACTGGTTGGTATGACCGCTTCCTTCCCATATACAAGATTAAATGGAGAAGTATCTATGGAAGCCTTCTGTGTTATTCTATTTGCCCATAGTGCAAATATCAAAGATTTATGCCAGTTTTTATGATTCTACTCAATAGTTCACTTAATGATTTTGATAAGATTTTTATTGGTGGATTCTGCTGAACCATTACCTTGGGGATAGTAATTCGCAGAATATTTCAATTTAAACCCTCTTTTGACAGCGAACTCAAACATAGAATTTCCAAATAAATAAGATGCATTATCAAAAACAAGAGCCTTTGGGACACCAAACCTGGTCATAATGAATTGATCTATGAACTCTATAATTGCTTCAGAGTTTGTTGTCTTCAGAGGAATTGCTTCAACCCACTTAGTAAAGTAATCAGTAGCAGTAAGGATATACTTATGTTGTTTGGATGACTGTGGAGTGATTGCCCCAATGATATCCAATCCCAATTTCTTGAAAGATTGTTCAATGTTGACTGGTTGCAAAGGGAAAGCTAGTTTTATTTGTCTTCCACTGGAGATTTGACAACTTTGGCATTTTCTTATGTATTCATGAGTATCTCTGAATAGGGTGGGCCAATAATATCCAGTATGAATGATTTTGTGGGTTGTTGTATCAGCTCCAAAATGTCCTCCTGCTGGTCCGTCGTGTAGCTCCTGCAAAACTTTTTGTGCTTCGGGTTTTTCTAGGCATCTTAATAGAATTGAATCATAATTTCGCCTAAAAAGTACATCATCTACAATTATGAAGTTTTTCGCTTTTAATCTAATGGCACGTTTGTTTTTATAGGAAATATTAGAAGGTGTGTATCCATTTTTTAAATAGAAAATTAGATCTGCATATTGTGATTCAGGATATGTGATACTTATCTGATTGATTTCTTCGGTATGTTCTGTACCTTCTGGTTCTTGAATATTGGATGCTCCTGCTAATAACCTGCAAAAACCTTGGCCTCTGACAATCCTTGCTAGCTTGATTTCAAAGTTGTATTCTTGTAATGTTGTGACCCAATTTGCCCTTTTTTCTCCTAATTCCCTTTGAATTAGTAATTGTCTTACTGCTGAAAAAGGAACTATAACTTTTGTGTGAGCTTTTAAGAGGAAGGGTCTGTAGTGTTTGACGGCTTTGTACACAGCAAAGGCTTTCTTTTCAACTTCTGAATAATTAAGTTCAACACCTTGAAGATTTGAATTGTAAAATGAAATTGGTGCCTCCAAGTTTTGATCATTAATCTGAGTCAACACTGCTACATAATACGAGGTGGATGCGAGAGTATACAGTATAAAATGACTTGAAAAATTGGGAGTGCTTAGAGCGGGGGCGTTAATTATTGATTGTTTGATAGAATCAAATGCCTCTTTTTCTACAGATCCCCATCTAAACACCAAATTTTTCTTAATCATTGTTTGCAATGGTAAAATAATCTGGGAAAAATCTGGAACGAATCGTTTAACAAAGTTAATTTGACCCAAAAATGACTAAATGGATTTTTTGTTATGAGGGAATGGAATATCAAAAATCTCTTTAATTCTATCTGGATCAATATAAATACCATCTTTGGAAACAATGAATCCAAGAGCTTTCCTTGATTAAGAGAAAAAAATGACTTTTTTGGATTGAGCGAGATACCATACCTTCTGCAGCATTCAAAGATTTGTTTTAAATCATGTAAATGATTAGACCTTTTCTTGGAAAATACAATAATATCATATAAATAGACAACCACTGTTTTATTGATCAATTCTTTGAATGCTTATCCATTGCTCTTTGGAACGTAGCTCCTGCATTGATAAGTCCAAAAGGCATTTTTTGGTAAGCATGAGTTCCCCATTTAGTTCTGAAGGTAGTTTTAAGCTTGTCATCAGGATGGACCAAAATCTGGTTATATCCTGAAAAACCATCTAAAAAGGAGATTAAATCAGAACCAGCTACTGAATGGAGTATCTGCTCCATGGTAGGTAAAGCGAAGTTATCCTTTTGGCTTACTTTGTTAACATTTCTGAAATCTATGCAAATTCTGATGTCGCCATTTTTCTTTCTAACATGCACCATATTGGACACCCAGTTTGTATGTCTGACAGAAAAAATGATCTTAGCCTTCAAGAGTTTATTTAGTTCGGTTTTTATCTGACTCTCTAGGTTAGGATGAATTTTCCTTAACTTCTTTTGGAATGGTTTTTGTTCAGAAAGCATTGGAATAGTATGCTAAATGATCGATGCATTGTATGTTTTCAAATCATCATATTTCCGAGCGAAGACATATTTATTTTTTCATAATAACCTAATGAATGATTTTCTTTCTTCCAAAGAAAGTCCTAATCCCAAATTGATGTTTTGAGGGTTTTCCTCAGTACCTAGGTTTATCAATTCAAATCTTAAAGTGGAACTCTGGAGCTTTGAATTGGTCACCTGTTTAAACCTATCTTTAATATCATAAAGATCTTCTAGCTTAACCACTAGTTTTGGTATTGAGTTTTCTTCTTGCTTTTCCTTCATTTGAAGTTCATGATCACTTTCATCAATGATTTGATCATCATAGAACTTTTCGGAAGTCAAGAAATTTAAAATGTCTTCGTCATGATTGAACACTTGCCAATTGGTGAGATTGTCGGGAATTGATGGTCTAAAAATTAACTATACTAAAAATCTGTCTAGGCTGTAATCTTCGGAAGGTAGGAGTTTAGAAGCAACATTAGCTAGCAAGTCTACTACTGCATTCTGGGATCTAGGGATAGGAGAAATATTGAATGCTAAAAATTGAGATATGAGTTCCTACACCAAAGACTAATAGTGTTTGAGATGACTAGAAAGACAGTGAATTGTATTTCTAACTTGTTTTATCACAATTTCTGAATCACCAAACACTTTCAGATATTGGACTTTAAGACCAGTAGCTTTATATAGTCCTTGAACTAACGCCTCATATTCAACTGTATTATTTGTGCATTCAAATTCCAATCTACATGATAACATAGTTTTTTCTCCTTCAGGGCTAACTAAAATACACCCTGCTCCTGCACCTTCACTAGATTTGGACCCATCAAAGTATAGTGACCAAAATAAAGAATTATCAACAATTTTATTTACAGTTTCCTCAGCAATATTGACACATCTTGATCTACTGGTTTGTGAAATTTTTTCAATTTGGGATGTGAAATTATTTACCGAGAAAGGAGATGGTTGGGCAGTGAAATTGCCAAAGAATGATTCGGAAGAGTAATTCCCCAAAATATTGTTATTGAATGCTATTTGTTGATTCCCTTCTTCAAATTCAGTGACAGTATGTGTCATATGTTTTTGCCAATCGATTTTGATTTGATTTAGCTTTCCTTTATAGGGTAGCCACATATGGGACCAATCGGTAGAAATATAACCGTGGAGTTTCTCAGACCAATCCCTAGTCCAAATTAAACCATAAAATTCAGGTATATCGGCAATTAAAATATCAATTCTCTGAACCACTCATGGATCAGCTAATAACCTGATAGTTATGGAGTTGATTTCCCCTAAAACCTGGACCTTGGTTCTATCCAACTGTACAATATGAATTGCAGACTTTTGGGGTTCAATGTTCAGTTTGGAACAAACTTAAGCTGGCATTATATTAGAGGATGCCCCTAAGTCAATAAAGCAGTTGTGTAGATTTCTATTATAGATCTCATAGGTCAAGAGAAAAGGGGGAATATGAGAATTTGATCTATCTCCGATTAAAACTGCATCAGTAGCTTCAACTCTACCAGGAGGTGGTTGACCTGAATCATTTGCAGCTTTGGAGAACACAACATTAGGAAGAGGTGAAGAAGGTACTGCATTTAGTTCCTTAAGAAGTAATTTCTGCTGATGTTTGAGTTTGCTAAGTTCAAACATAGTAATGTTTGCCTTTGTCTTTTTCATATCATCAATAATATTGTAATCCATTGAATCCGATACTACCAATGTCTTAGATGTTGAAGGTATGTTTGAGTATGATGGTTGATTTTGGGATGTTGTCGCCGCTGATTTCTTTGTGGGAACCTTTTCTTTTATAGTAGTGGTACCTGCACTCCTTTTCTTTGAAATTGACTGAACAGGTTCAGGAGTACCTTTATTCCTGGTAGTTACAGGGAAAGCTTCTTGTTCATTTTCTGTATCAGAGTTAGGTAAAATGAAGTCCCACATCCCATGGCATTCGACAACCTCCTCTTCTTCGGGTTCGTCGGATGGTAAGATTGTTTCATATTTTTCTTCCTCTTCAGGATCTAAGTTTGCATTAAATATAGCATTTGGTGGTTTTGACTCAAGTTTCTTAAAATTTCTAAATGGCCTCTTTTGAAGTTTCTGCTCTTGTTTTTTGATTTCAACCATTTCATTTGACATAGTCTTGAGGACCTTTTGCAGACCCTCCATATCATATGGATCTTTAGGGGTTTTCTTCTTTGAATCATCTTTAAAAGAAACTTTTTTGGATTTTCTATCTTCAAGAGCAGCTTTCTTTTCTAAAGCAATAATGTGTTTCTCTACAACAAGCGCCTCTTTCATGTTTTCAGCTAAACTTGGTTTTGTAGCTTTATGTACAAAAATGGCTATATTGGAAGGTGGGGTTGTTATATACCATTCGCTTCTTATTTGCTCACTTGGTTTAGAGTCGGTTGGAATCTTATTCAAGATTTTATTGAATCGCGAGTTGAATTCCTTGATAGGTTCTCTAGATTCTATCCTAAGATTCAAAATATCATTGATTAATGTCGCTAAAGATCTATCATCGCCATACTTAGTTAGAAATTGTTCTTGAAAAATGTTCTAGCTGGTAATGGATCCAGAGGGTAGGGAAAAATACCAAAACCCAGCTGATCCTTGTAAAGTATAAGGGAAAAGACTAACGACAACATCTTCCTATGTCACTCCTTTTAAATTAACTGATAACATGAAATTATTAATATGTTCTTCGGCTAATGTTCCAGCATCTGGATTAAATTTCGGCAACCATTTTTCAAGAGAATCTGGTAATGGATGTAATGGTGTAGCCATAGTGACTGCACCAGGACTATTCCATGGATTCTGAGCCATCATAGAACTAATAACAAATGATATTGCTAATGAAATTCCAGGTGTTTGGGGAGGAGTTGGTATTGAAGATTGAATAGGTTGGGATGTTGAAGTTGGTGATCCCTACTGAACAACAATGTGTAATGGAGGAGTGGATGGTTGACTTCACACTGAAGAAGATGAAATGGAGGATGATGATGAGAAGGTCTCAATGTTTGATCCTTCAGTGTTCTTTTTAGCCTTTTTCCTTTTCGGTAAAGGCAACTCAGGAGGTTCAATACCGAGCTTTCCTCTTTGAAGTCTGGTGAGAGGGTGAGGTAGATTGAATTGCGAAGTCTCACTGCCTTGAGATACTTCAGATTTCTATGGTGATATCGAAAAGCCTTGAAGCTTTTGGATGAGAGACTGAACTTCAGGAGACTCGGGACTTAATCGATCTAGAGTATGATGGGATTGAGCAGTGGTAGTTGCTTCCTCTTCTTCTCGTTTGAATACTGGTGTTCCAGAATGCAAATGGGAGGTCAGAGGTGAGGTGGAGGGAGATTTACTCTCAGAATGGTCTATAGGTTTTGGTTTGCTCACCATTCATAGTTCATGCCCTCCTTCTAGCGCCAAAAATGTTGATGCCTCCGCTGCAACAACATCGGGGAAAACCACCCGGTCCAGACCTTAATGCAACTCCTTT
The DNA here is from genome assembly GCA_000404065.3 of Pinus taeda. Lineage (NCBI taxonomy): Eukaryota > Viridiplantae > Streptophyta > Pinopsida > Pinales > Pinaceae > Pinus > Pinus taeda. The sequence continues at coordinate 93,878 of APFE030228706.1, forward strand.
TCCGTTTGGTGTGGTGGCTCCGATTGGAAATAATGGGACCAGTTTCCCAGTGATGAATAAAAAAGGGATGGATAAATGAGTGGTTTTCTAATAAAATGGTAATGGATGAATGATTTAATCTAAAAAGTAAAAATATGAATAACTATCCTATCCCGAGAAATTTCTGTTTTTAGTGTAATTTTTTATAATCTTTATCCACAAACAGGCATATAGATGACTCTATTGGTAAAAAAAGACATTCATTCATATGATAATTACTTTGTTCAAGTAGTTGAACAAAGTAATTATTAAAAAATTATTACACTTATCCTTTATATATCACTGATACATATATGACTAAAAGAATAACATTCCTTAAACATTCAATAGTGAAAAATATAAGGATTGCTGTTGAAAACACATATATATATATATATATATATCCAATGATAGCGAGAGTAATCAAATGACGATTCACATAAAAGAATGAAACAAGATCATAGATAATAGTACCATATGTGTTGTGAATCATTCCCAATATCAATCGCATTCAAATTCCTCTTTCCAACTTAGAAATACTTTCACATCAAGGCAATAGTGCACATCCCATCAAATCTTTCCTTGTTAGAATTTGGAATACTGGCCCAGTCTTTATAAAAAAATATACCAGAAGAACAATAGTGCAACTTCCAGGTTTGAGTTTTATACAAAAACTGAGGACCCTTTCTAAATGCATGAAAGGGTCTATAAATACTAATTAAACTAACTAACTACAAAAGTAAAATGATATTAATTGGTACAACTAAATCTTGAATATCTTCTCCACAGCAGGTTTGTTGGTAGTCGACAACATGATTCATTGTTTCGACTATTCTCCTTTTGATTTGAGTTGGCAGATTGCAAGCATCGGTTCCAATTCTGGGGGACGACTGAGATGAGAATGGAGTTGATCTAAGTATGTGCCATCATGTATTTCCGGAATGATACAACTGATCGCATTGGTTAAACATTTGAGGGCGGCCCTTTGACTGTATGGTTTTACTAAGAAAAACCAATAGGTATCCCAAGTTAAACTTTGGATGCCAGCGATTAATCTTCCATTCTTCTCCAACTCTTAATTGCATGCTTGCTCCAATGTCTTAGCTGACAGCAATTTACCTGGGGTGCATTGTGAAATCATGTTAGACAGATAAAGAGTGTTATTGATTAGCTCAATTAAATTACTTGTAGATAATCTACATCTGGAAACCTCTCTCTCTGCTTTCATCAGCTGTGACTTCCATTCTAAGAAAAGGATCTCCTTGTGTGATTCTAGGATTTTGGGTAGATTTGCTGCCTACCCCTCATTGGTGTCTTTCCAAGCAAGAAAGTTTGTCAGAGTCTCGTCGGCCTGTTCCAAATCCTACCTAGCATCAACTAATTTGTCAACTATTGATTCCGTTATATCACAAAGGGGCTCAACCAGAGAAATGTTATGACATAACAGTCTTAACTGTGTAACCAATGCCTTGTTAATTTGTAGCGCATCGGACCTGAAATCAACAGGCTGTGGAAGACTCTTGAACTTCTCTACTTGAAGTGACAGCTGAGCAATTTTCTCATCTTTGGTTTTCACCATTAGTTCATTCATCGTCTTTAACCTGGCCAATGCTTCAGATAATTCTTTCTGCTTTTGTATTGCGCTTGAGTCTATTCTTTGTTTCTTTTCAAGCAATTGTTTATTCAATTGATTATTTAATTGTTGATGTGTTGATAATTGTTGTTCCATCTATTCAATTTTATGTTGTACTTCGGACACCTGTGATTGCAACAAAACAATTGCTTGGTCCTTTTCTTTAAGTAGATTACTTACTTCTGATGCCTTGTCCATAGTGGCTGCCGAATAAGCTCCGACATACTGAGAAAGCTTTGTTAGGTCATCAGAAGGGTTAAACTCTTCTTTCCACACTACATTAGCTGTCTATGTTTGCTCTGGAAACAGGGAAGATTGATCAATTCTTCTCCTTTTTCTCTGTCTTTTCACTACAACCCTGTATTTGGGATTGTAAAAGACATCTAATGGAGGTATGTCCTCCACCTGCAAAATAATTTGATTGGAGGGATCTTTTGGAATCATTTCTAAATCCATGTTGGGGGGTAGGCCACTGGTTCCTTCATTCGGAACCTTTGTTGACGCTATATCTTGTCCATCTATTACTTTGGGTGTATTGACACCTTTTGGGCCTTCCAGATTGCTTATAATGGAGTCAAATTGCTGCCATTCTTGGAGTAGTTTAGGATCAATCTGGGTATCCACATTGATATTTTCGCTGCCCTTATCCTGCTCTTTCTCCTGTTCTTTCTCCTGCTCTTTCTCCTGCTCTTTCTCTTTTCCTTTCTCGAGAATCTTTTATACAGCAGGAGGTTTGTCAATGAGTTGTTGTTCAGGCTCGCTTGATTGTGTTGTCAGGGTAGTAGCTAATAAGTCCAGAGGTAGAGTTTGCAACCTTTGTTCTCTAAGTTTATTGAATTCTACTAGCCTTTCATCGTTATATCTCATTTTGGCCAGTGCGTGTACCTGGAATAATGACTCTGCCGAAGAAAACAAGTCATCAAAATCATCTTTCTCATGATCAAACCTTGTAAGTTTGGCTTGTTCAAGCATGGTATAGGAAACTTTCCTTGGATTGAATTGCCTATTAGGAATGGTTGCAAGATTAAGCATGTTTATTTTCACTGCTTCCCTCTCCACATGCTTGTAGTTGTGCAAAGTATAAACATCACATATCAAAGGAAAAGTAGGCCAAGCCTGCTTTTTTGAAATCTTGAGAGTCTTGGATGTTCCTGCAGTTCTAATTTGATAGGTCAATTCTCAGGCTAACAGCTTGTTAGGTATGTATAGAGGAAGGACATGAGGTCTTGCAAGGCTACCAAAAACCCTTATGTATGTGAACTTATCCTCCCCAAACTAGTTTCCTAGAGCGGTTAGGTCAATCTCTGCTTCTGAAGAAATCTTTGGGGCAGGCTTATCAAAAATGGCACAGTAAATAGGCAACATAAAACCATTACAGATTTGGTACGAGTGGTCCTTATAGTGCACTTTCCATAGCTTTTGGTGATAAATGTGAATTGGCATGGGGTCTTGTGAAATACATCTCCACCCCAGTACAGGAAATTCAGAGTTGAAACAAAGAGTATCTAAAATATAAGCACTAAAATAAACAGAGGCATAGACCTATCGGTCACGCGAGTTTTATTTCTAAACTCAATAATTGCATTGGCTAATTTATTTGACAATATATTTCCCCAATCCATTATCTCACTGTTAATTGCCGCTTCCATTAAAGGAACCATTTCAATAGTGAATTTTGCATAATCATGTAATCCCCAAATTCTACACATCATTGCCCCGGCATAACAGTAAGGAGAACATAATGAATCTACAGAGTACTTACCTGAAGATTCATGTTTGTGCCTTGCGGAGTTCTGTCTCCACTCCCAAATTGGGGCCGATTCAGTCTCATTCTCACTTGCGAACTTCTCAAGAAATGTTTTATTGTATTTCCTTTGAGGTTCAGGCAAGTGATACATTTTCCTTAAATTATCAGGTTGAAATGAGCCGAAGACCCTTCCGTCGACTATGCAAAATGTTCTGTTTAAAACCGGGATCTCCTCTACTGCCCATCACACTACATCAATGTATGGGAGAATTTTTTCACGAGCTGCTATTCTGTTTAGATATGAGTCAGCTAAATCTTTCAGGGAAGCTTCTGATTTTCTAGTTGAATCTGCAGTAGCTTGTACTGATACTGGTTCAGGCTCCTCTGCTTCAATTAGATTATATATGCTTTGCCAGCTTGTGTTTCCAAGGCCAAGACACATAGTGTCTGAAATCAATCCCTTTTTTCTTGGTCCTGGATCAGTGGTGGATTTCCCTGTTACTGCAGGAGTCGCTGCTTCCGCAGATCTCTTGGATTTCTTTCCCATTTAGCTTGAACTTGTTGTTTCGGTGGAGCTCTACGCAAGGAATAAAATGAACATAATATAGAGAATAGGTGGTGTGAGCCAATATGAAAGAATTATATCAATTAACGAGTAATGAAAGATTAAAATAATACTACTGCATATACAATCTCAAGGGAGATCTCAGCATAACTGCTTCATTAATTGGCTGTTTAACCTGTCAATCATTTTAAATACCCATCATATCGTTTATATGCCAAATGATTCATTCAATCGTGGCTTGAGTTTTTTGGCAGATAATCACAAGTAAATCGTTATCGGGAACGGGAAGGCTTTTAATAATAATCCCAAATAATGCATGCAAGCCTTTTAAATCTATTTTGAAACTCGCGCCTTACTTTATCGGATCGTAATCGAAGATGTGCTTGGGCCGTAACCTTTATGTTATTGCAAAAATCGCCAATCCTCGATAGCAATACACCTTATCGCATAGGAAGATTTTAAAGGTATCTTAACATGTGCTGCGTTACATCCCCCGATTGCCGAGAGCGATATCGCATCGGAGGAATAGTGGAGGGCCTATTGTTATATTCGCTTGCCTTTCCCGATAACCGATAGTTATTCACTTTTCGGATCGAGGTAAATCAATGGGTCTTTGCATTATGTTTTCCTTGTTGTTGCAATATGCGATCTTGCGATCTCTTTATCGCAATAATAAAGAATTTTATATTTATTTCATAAGACCGATTTCATATTTGTTCAAAAGGTTTATAATATATTGTTTCCTCTGGACCTTTTGATGAAGGATTTTGTAATGATGAGTTGATACCAATTTTATTCACACATTTATGTTTAAAAGGGACCCATTTCATATTATAGTTAGAAAGAAAAATTTTATGAAATGGGGGGTTGTTGTACAGCACAATAGGACCCTGGCTCATGTTGTATTGCTCCTCCTCACATTGCCTATCCAATTTAGTGTTCTTTCACCTATTTATCCTTCCCTTCGGCACACATTCTAGTTGTTTCAGCCTGTATTGCTTTCTTCCTCCTCTCCGAACACTCTGAATGGGGATTCAACACTTCCATCAAGGGTAAATGGTAGGGTGGCAGGGTGGTGCAGGTGAAGATTTTGGATTAAGATTTGGCACGCATGGTTCGTACTGCTTAATTAATTTTTTCTTAATGGTGAGTCATGGGGAGGTCTCATCAATGGTGCCCTTACCCTTTTTTGTATGCTTCGGCATTAAATAATGATAACTAATAGGTCACATGCCTTAATTGTTGCTATAGGCATATTTGGGAACTGCGACCCCAATCTTATATGTCGATAAACTAGGGATCTTTAACCCCTAAAACTTTTCTTTCATACCCTAAAAGATCATGCCCAACTGATTACATCATTCCCCAAAATTTCCACCTAAAAAAACATCCAAAACTGGCCAAAACAGGACCATACTGACTGCTCCACTGTTAGGGTGCAATGCATACTGACTCCTACACTAGCCAGGTGTGATGCATACTAATGAGGCCTTCTGTAGGGTGTGATGAGCGAGGATGGACAAATGTCTGAGACAGTTTTCTAAGTGGATGCTCATGGAATCTTCTAGAAACTTCTCCTATGACACTTGCCTCTTCGAATTCGCCCAGGGATTAGTAAGAGATCCAAGAAATCTCCAAGTGGAACCAAAAACAACAAGGGGAATGACACTAATCAAAACTCCAGAGATGACTCACACCCTTGCACACATCTATAAATGGATCCCTCATCTGAGAGATCTAGAGGCTGGAATTTTGTAATTTGCAATGAAGTGCTGATAGTTTGTGGTTGAGAAAGAGCATTGTATTGTTGGTGTGATCTTACTTTTCATGAGGTGAAGAGGGCTTTGAGGCTGGGAGGATGATGCTGGATCAGACAACTGGGTTGTAATTCTCCCTTCTATTTCAATAAAGTTCTTTGAGTTTTTCTTCCATATAACTATGCAATTGTGAATGTTACTACTTATGAATGCCATTGTATGTTCATTACATTTCTAATTCTGTAATGGTTATGATATAATAGATCAAGATGCTTTGACGGTTTTTGTTACTGTGCTTCTACAGGTACTCTCCAAGTGGGATAAGTGAAGACAGGAGTTGCAAGCTTTATCAAGGGGGAGAGAGATCAAGCAAGTAGTTAAGTGGAAGATCTAGGTTGGTTCCTTTCTTTCTCTCTTATCTATTATACATAGAAGAAATCTCGCATTGCTTTAAACTGTTTGTTTCTAGGGTAGCTATCAATCCTAGATGGCTAGTCGATTGAAAAGACACTAGTTTTCCCGAAAACAAAATGGTGACTCTGCTAGGGTTCAAATAGATGTTTGTTTGTTGTTGTTGTTTATTTTATAAACTATAGATGGAGCTTGAGGTTAACTAGATAGCCTTCGAACTTCTCTTGCTCTACAATTGCATAGTAGATGAATACTGCTTCAGTGAATCTCCGGTTTAGTTTATGAATCAAACATTTGACTTACAAGCATTCTAGATGCCCTTTTAGTAGCTCAGTAACCTCTCAAGATCATTCCTCTGTACTTTTCTCTTTGCTGTCCATCATAGCTCAACTTAACTCACTAAAATCAGCTGCAATTTTGAGCCAAAACCCAACTCAGTTGTGCTCTCTGGCCCATTGCACTGTCTATCACTATCAACCAATATGCATCGCACCTCCCAAGAATAAAAGGTGTGACTCATCCATGTTTCTGTGAAGCCCAGGTGTGATGACTGACTGAGCATACTTCCCTTCTTGAAATTTGGGGTTTTTTTCCTTGTCTTCAGATCTATTTAGTTGATTTGTTGCTTAGAACAGTACCTCATTACTGAAGCCTGCTTGTATTAAATAGATCAGCCTCCATTGATTAGGATTAGTAAATGTTTTTATGTATTTGTCTATCACTTACAATCCTTTGTCGAAAAGTTTCTTAAATCGATCTGTCATTTTGATACAAAAAGTGTCGTAACTGTCTTTTTGTGTCAAAAAATAGAAGTGTCACGGAGTCTTCCTTCTCTGAATAGTCGATTGAACTTTTTGTCATGTATTGATTTGATTTGTTGTTATTCAAAGTTTGGAAAGCATTTCCTATTCAAAATTGAAAAGTGTCGTTTAGTCTTCCTTTCTATTTTGAAAAGGAAATTGTCGAAATGTTGCTTTGAATGAAATATTTCAGATCTTTGTTATACTTAGTTTTCCTTTTTGACATTTTTCACATTAAGGGGAATGAAAAACAAATACATGAATTTGCATTTGCATTCAACTTGTGTTCGAAAAAATGATTTAGGAAAGTGATTTTAGTGTGTGCTCTTTGCTCTTTGTTTGAAAGAACCGTAATTTTCTTTCCCTAGTAGCTAGGATTTTCATTGATCAAAATAAACAACGATTGTTTATCATTGTAGATTGCATTTTTATGAATTTCAAATTAACATCACATAGTGAACCATTGAAAGGCAAAATTTTAAACAATA
>APFE030228706.1:102212-136434 GCA_000404065.3 Pinus taeda
CTCTTTTAGATATTTTGTTGCATTTATTTCCAACACAACTTTGAATTGAAGACAGTTACTACACAGATCTCTTTTAGATCTGCTAGATATATTTTTTGCGATATTTTTCCCCCTTACACCTGTTCAAGGGAAGTCTATAAATATTTTTTCTTTATAAACCACCCTATAGACAATTTTAAAGGGGGAGTTGGTTGATATTCCTCTTTAGAGACTTGCGCTATAGATTTTGAGAGTTCTATAATCTAAGATAGTTGGAATGCATTGTTATGAACTGCTGGTTGTGGTTTTGATGGCATAAAGAGCTTGTTTCAGAATTCTATCGCTTCTACATGGCTCAATAAGTTTTTTTTTTGCCTCTGCTTTCAGTTTATATGTGTCTGTATCATCTATGTGTCATGATCCAAGTTGCAGAAAGAAAGAATAGCTTAGAACTTGCTTAGCAACACTCTATGCTCAATTTCTGTGATTTCTTAATGTTTTCTTCTGAACTAGTGATGAATATGCATACTTAATTGATCATGTTTAAGTTATTTCTCTCATTTCTAAATGTTGTCTAGGAATTCTTCATTGCTCCTAGATATTATTCATTCACCTTCCCTCTTTGGCTGAATGAGAGATCCTTAATTGCCTCTCATCCCCTGACCTCCATTTCATCCTTGCTCCAGCATTAAAGATTGTTACATGTGTAGTTATCTTGCTCTGTATTCCTCTCTTTTGCCAAAGAAAACACACCCAGCATCCCTTAATCCTTGACTCCATGCCCAATGGTTTGAACTTCTCACACTCTGCAGTTCAACTCTGTCTGAAAACATCAACCATCCCACCAAATTTAAAACAAAACCTATGCTAATCATAACTAGCCTAAAATCATATCAAACAAAGCTAAATCCTAAAGAGAGAGCCCTCTCCGATTGCAGGTAGGCTAGGACCTGCAATCCGAAGATTGGTCTGTGGTTTCCTCGACCGTATTCCCTTAGGAGTTAAAGGGAAAAACCTGAGTGATAACATAATTGGCGACTCCACTGGGGACCTAAATCATCTGTTTATTTATGTAGATCCACATATTTGATCAGTTTGCCTCTCAAATAAATCTTTAAGTTGTTTTGAAAAATCCCAAAAAATCTTAAAAAACTCTAGAAAATTTCAAAAACTCTTTCCTGGGGAAAACCCCCCTTTTCTTTAGAATTATTTCATGTTTAGCTTTGATCTGTGTTGGTGGATAGAGATCAGACACTTCAAAGTTAATTCATCCACCCGGTGACTCCACATCACCCTCATAATAAAGGCTCCACTGGAGAAATGAACCCAAAATAACTGTATAAGCAGACCAGACTTTTGACCTGGATTATTATCCAAGAGATTATGTTCTTTCTCATCCACAAAATTTTGCTATGTATGTTGTATTTTAGAGATAATTTTTATTGTTTGCCTTCGAAAAATGTCGATGAAAAGCCTCCTTGCGCATTAAAATAGCAGTCTTCTAATACTATTGAAGAATATCATACAGCCAAGGAGAACCCAAAAATCAAGCCCAATCATCCAATCCCTGTACAAATTCCCATGCCTCGTAAAGTTCCTGATAGATATAAGCCACTCATTTTTCCTCCCACACTCAATCCTTTGCCTAAATATTATCCCGAGTATCTCCCAAGATTTGATGGAGAGAATGGAGTTACTGCCCAAAAGCATATCCAAGCGTTCGAAGATTATCTTAACATATTTGAAGTGGATCATGAGGATGTTAGTATTAGGCTTTTCACCCTTTCTTTGCAATGTGAAGTTAGGACTTGGTTCAAGACTTTTCCTGAGGCTAGCATCTCTAATCTTGAGCAGTTTCTCCAACTCTTCCTTGATAGCTAGATGATCAAAGTTAATCTCCTCATGCTCATAGAAGAATATAATCAGTTAAAAAGGCATCCTAATGAATCAGTTTAGCAATTTTCAGACAGATTCAATCAAGTCTATCATTCTATGCCATTAAATATAAGACCTCCCCCTGATTTAGCTCTACTACATTATCCAAGAGCTTGTGATGCAGAAATTGAATTTCGTTTGAGAGAAAGGAGCCCGTCCACTATGAAACAAATGTAGGACATGGCCGTGGACGTGGAGGCAAATCTAAAGATCAGAGATAAGATGCGTAAAGCAGAGGAAGAGGAAAGACTTCATAGTTTGTTTCAGAAATCAGAGGAAATAGTGCAGGGCATCACATTGAAAGTTGAATGTCTACAGCACCAGAACACACCAATTTTGCAGAAGGAAAGAATTGATATTCACGAGCAGCTTTTTCCCAAATCAAATGGCATATTCATAGAACCACATACGGAGGAGGAATCTCCTAATTTTTTGTGTGAATATAGCGGATTTTCTTCTTTCAGTTGTCTGCCAAAATATGATCTATATGATGATGATTATGTTTCTGAAATCCAAATCAGCTTTGCAGAGGAATCAGACCCTATTTTGGTAGAAAGCAGTGTTCAGGTTCAGAAGTCTGCCCAGTTATCAGCCTAATCATTTCAGCTATGAGGAGAGGGAGGAAAATGCAGAAAATTTTGAATTCAACGAAGGAACTTTACCACTTTGTTTTGAATCTTTTCAATTTATTAAGGATAATTATCATGCAGCTTGTAATCAAGTATCATCAAGTGTTGATATTGACCATCTAGAGGAGAGTCAAATCTTGCTCCTAATGCATTACCTCTAGATTTGTAGACCCAAAGTGCCATTGAATGTTAGATTGAAGAAAAAGATTCGGAAGCCACTGTTTTATGCTCAAATGATCTGAGTTGATTCCTTGCCTCTTTGTTTTCAGTCATCTGAATTATTTGAAGAAGAGGAGGAGTAGCCTGTGCAGATGTATCAAGTGCCATCTGAGCCTGTTTGTAATAAATTGCAAATATCAGTCCATGTTTTGTATGATCCATCTGCTGACAGGTTGTATGATGGGAGAAATCAGTGCTCTTCTCCATTAGCAGGTTGTAGGGCACAACATCAAAATGTTGCTGATTTCCAGTTTCCAAAGCATGATAGCTGTCCCAGTACTTTGTACAGTTCTTTAATACAGCTTAGCAATTGTATATACATGTTGCAGGACCATTTTTTATAGTGTTTAAATTCAGCAAAGAAGGTCAGCAGTTTCCTAGTCTTCTCAAAGATTAACAAAGCCATATCAGATTGCAAGATCTCCATTTCAAGTACCATCAAACTCAAGCAGCAAAGCCCATTGATGTTTATAATACTTAAGTGGCTGCATTGGCTGTTTCATTTTACCTAACATCAAAGTAAGTGTTGATTAGTGTAAGTAGTTAGGATTAATAACGTAGCCAACAAAGGGAATTTTGCGAGAATATAGCAACAACTAAAGACTAAGGCATTCTGACCTGCTGTTCTTGACTTTTCGCAAGGAAAAGCCATCCCCAAGTGGAGCCACTGTTAGCCTCCTGCTACAATAGGTATTCATCTTTCATGATCGACATTTTTACATGCCAAATATGTCATACTTTGCATGCTGCAATGTTCGATATTTCCTTAAGAGGCCAAAGAAGAGGTTGTGAGTGTGTGTTGGCCTAAATGCCCCTGCTGTGTTCCATTTTTGATGAGTTGATCCATTTTTATGAGTTTTCAGTTAAAGGAGGGCCAAACGGCTTAATCTTGGTCTCCCTACGTTTCAATTGCTTGCTGAAGAATATAGAGATGAACATCTGTCCAAACAAGCTTAATCTTGGCAGATTTGTAAATAGGTAGAGAAACAAGGGCACTCATCAGCTTAATCTAAGCCCTAGAAGAGATAAGGATCAATTTAGATAGGAGGATAGCTGAAAGAAAAGTTGAAAAGTTGGGTTTGCTAGTTCAAGTGCACCCAAACCAAAAAGAAGACAAAATGCTAGGTAAGTAGGCCGGGTAGGTAGCTTTGTGGTTGTAGAATCATGGCTTGTGATCCATTTCATGTTTTCAAGTGTCATATCCATTCACATCTCAAGCATAAGGCAGTTTTTCCATTTGGAGGAGCTCAAGCGAGGCATGCCTAACTTCCCCTTCTTCCTCTTTCCTCAATCACTCACTAACTTCCCCTAAAGAGGTCAAGATCTGCTTGATATCTCTTAGTCTCATCATTTTTCATATCAATTTCCTTGGTAAATATCTGCTTTACTCAAGGAATGTTCATACTTCCTCTACAAGTACTATTTTCCCTTTATAGCCTAAGAGTTATACACTTAGCGCTTTCTTGTCACAATTCATATTAACTACTAACTTTATTATGTAACTCCCTATCTATCTCCCCTTCCCCTACTAAAACTATGTTAAATAACTCCCCTATCCCTATCTATCTCCCCTTCCCCTACTAAAACTATGTTAAATAACTCCCCTATATACTTATCCCCTCCCCCTGGTTGAAAAATAACCATAAGTGTGCTTGGGAATTACTAAGTTTTCCTGAAACTTAGCAAGAACCCTCACTGCCCCCCTCAAACCATCTTCTCATGCATCTTGGACTCCTTCCAAGGCATGAAAATCCAAAAAATCATGCAAACAACCATGAAAATCCCTCAAATGCATGAAAATTCCTCCTTTTTGGGCTATCGGACCCCTTCCGATGCCTTATAAACCATTCAAAGCACTAAGGAAACACCTCTGTTTTCCTAGGCCTTAGCCTTTTGCACAGTGTCCACCCAGCTCCATCTTTTGATGAAATTTCGTGTTATAAAGGCATTTCATCTGTTTTTAAGAAAAGGGTTGTTTTGGTTTGATTTGTATGCAGTGCCCGTGCCTGCCAAAGATACAAAGGGTGATGCTTTCCTCAGCAATTTTTGAGATCACTCCAGGCCCTGAGTGCCTCCAAATACAAGATCTTCTCCTCGGCACACCCTGGACAAGTTCTGAAATACATGTTCGTCTACTCTCGTCAGCGAAGTTTGACTCTTCTTCGTGTTACTCCCTGCTGCTGTGATATCTCATTCTTTCGTTAGTTAAAGAATGGCCAAGGACACAAAGTATTACGAACTTCTAGGAGTGAGCGTCGATGCTTCAGCATCTAAGATCAAAAAAGCATATTATGTCAAGGCAAAGCAAGTTCATCCAGACAAGAATCCCAATGACCCTGAAGCGCGTCATAAATTCTAGGTACTTGGAGATGTGTATCAAATTCCCAGTGATCCTAAACAACATGAGGAATATGACAAATATGGAAAGGCAGGAGTGTCAAAAGAATCAATGTTGGATCCCACTACAGTATTTGGTATGCTCTTTGGTAGTGATTATTTTGAAGATTATGTTGGGCAACTTGCTCTCTCTTCAATGGCTTCAGTTGATGTGGCAGAGAATGGGCAAGAACTAAATGTTGAAAATGTTAAGTATAGAATGAAGGCCTTGCAGAAAGAGAGGGAGGAGAAGCTTGTGGAGACACTGAAAGTCTTACTTCAGCCCTATGTTAAGGGGCGAAAACAAGAATTTGTGGACTGGGCAAATGCAGAAGCCCGTCGTCTGTCCAATGCAGCTTTTTCCGAGCCTATGCTGCACACAATAGGATACATTTATACAAGGCAAGCAGCAAAGAAACCTGGCAAGAATGTATTTCTCGTTGGGGTGCCTCTTTTGGCAGAGTGGGTGCGCAATAAGGGGCACTTCATCAAATCTCAAGTTGTAGCGGTATCAAGGGCTGTTACTTTAGTGCAAACACAGCAAGGATTGAAGCAAAAGCTTGAGAGTGGTACTGCAGAAGAGGAGGTTCTATCAACGTATCTTCTAGAGAACAAAGATGCAATGATTAGTTCTCTTTGGAAAATAAATGTCACAGATATTGAATCGACATTATTACATGTTTTCCATGCTATTCTTAGAGATAGCACTATTCCAAAACATATATTGAATGCACGAGCCAAAGCTTTAAAGAGATTGGGGACAATTTTCCAGGGTGCCAAGGAGTGTTATAGAAGGGAGAATAGTTTGTGAAAGGACTCTGGTGAAAGAGTTGATACTCCACAAGGAAATACTGCCAATTCCTCCACAACATAATCACAGGTGGATGGTAGAAACTATGATCAACAGTTATCAAAGGGGCCGATAACAACTCCCAAAGCAGCAGAAGGCCGAGCAGCGGCCATAAATGGGCGATTGAACAATTCAAAGGCATTCATTGGTCAAGAAGGAGCCCAGATGCATGCCAAAGTGTATCAGGATGCGGCAGAGAGTATCAGTGAAGGTTTTCAGTGGAAGATATTTATTTTCCAAAGAAGGTGAACATCAAAAGGCCCCAGCAAAGTCAATAAAGCAGCTCTGATCCTTAAAGGCTCACCAACTCACAGTTTTGGGCCTTAAAAACCACTTGAAAGCGCAGACAAAAGGATTCAATGCCTAGTTATTGAAAATGCAGTGTATCAAGCCACATTTGAGGGCAGCATTGCAGGCCCAATGCGCAATTTTTGTAGAGTTATGGCCATGAGGCCAGCACACGACTCAAGGACCATTGTTCACCCATTTTTGAGGCTGCTCTCTCATGTGTAGCCCTCAGTTGCATGACTTGAGTTTCCAGCTTCCCCGACGCAACTCTTTTAGATATTTTGTTGCATTTATTTCCAGCACAACTTTGAATTGAAGACAGTTACTACACAGATCTCTTTTAGATCTGCTTTAGAGATATTTTTTGAGATATTTTTCCCCCTTACACCTATTCAAGGGAAGTCTGTAAATATTTTTTCTTTATAAACCACCCTATAGACAATTTTAAAGGGGGAGTTGGTTGATATTCCTCTTTAGAGACTTGCGCTGTAGATTTTGAGAGTTCTATAATCAAAGATTGTTGGAATGCATTGTTATGAACTGCTGGTTGTGGTTTTGATGGCATAAAGAGCTTGTTTCAGAATTCTAACGCTTCTACATGGCTCAATAAGTTTTTTTTTCACCTCTGCTTTTAGTTTATATGTGTCTGTATCATCTACGTGTAATGATCTAAGTTGCAGAAAGAAAGAATAGCTTAGAACTTGCTTAGTAGCACTCTATGCTCAGTTTTTGTGATTTCTTAATGTTTTCTTCTGAACTAGTGATGAATATGCATACTTAATTGATCATGTTTAAGCTATTTCTCTCATTTCTGAATGCTGTCTAGGAATTCTTCATTGCTCCTAGATATTATTCATTCACCTTCCCTCTTTGGCTGAATGAGAGATCCTTAATTGCCTCTCATCCCCTGACCTCCATTTCATCCTTGCTCCAGCATTAAAGATTGTTCCATGTGTAGTTATCTTGCTCTGTATTCCTCTCTTTTGCCAAAGAAAACACACCCAACAACCCTTAATCCTTGACTCCATGCCCAATGGTTTGAACTTCTCACACTCTGCAGTTCAACTCTATCTGAAAACATCAACCATCCCACCAAATTTAAAACAAAACCCATGCTCATCATAACTAGCCTAAAATCATATCAAATAAAGCTAAATCCTAAAGAGAGAGCCCTCTCCGATTGCAGGTAGGCTAGGACCTGCAATCCAAAGATTGGTCTGTGGTTACCTCGGCCGTATTCCCTTAGGATTCAAAGTGAACAACCTGAGTGATAACAGGTGTCATCAACCTCTGGTGATCATGTTGACAACACACCATCAACTAGTAATAGTGAAGTTCATGGACAGAAAGGAAAGGTCAAAATTCAATGTAGGTTATGTGAAGGGGACCATACCCTTCCCCATTGTCCTTTTTTGGATGAAGCCAAAAGAGTCTTGCATAGCTATCCTACTTCACCGCAACGACTTCCATCTGGATACAGGAAACTCTCCCTAAGTCCTTTACTAGTTGAAAATTTGACTGACATAACTCAACCATCGATTGAAACACCTATCGCTGAAAGTGAATCTTCTGAGTGCATACCGGACCAAAGTCAACAGGTCAAGATGGCAGTTGACCTAGTTTTACCTTCAGAAGATCATACCCTTCCCAAAGAGAATGAGAATGATACCATTAAAATTCTTTTTATCGCTTCAGAGTCTGATGAACTTAGGGGAAATCCACCCATTCCTTCACAATAGGAAGAGAATTCTCCAGTTCCCCCTACTCAGGGGTTAATTCAACCATTTATTCAATACCCCCTGCAAGTAGTCTAGTCAGTTCCTTTGATTGGAATTGACTAGCAAGATCCCACCTTCCTTCTAATGTACCATTCTGGATCATAGTACAAGTTTACAAAATGATCATATCTGGCACTGTCATAGATGAAGGGGCATCAGTGAGTATCCTTTCTTCAACTACTTGAAAGCGCTTGGTTCGCCATCGCTTATGCCTGTCACACAGAATTTGTCAGGCTTTAACAAAGGGACTAGTTGACCATTAGGGATCCTTCCTAAGTTATTGATAACTTTGGGAAGGAAAATTGTTCACCTGAACTTGATGGTAGTCCCTGGACTATTGGATTACAATCTACTCCTTGGACATGAGTATGTTTACAACATGGAAGCTATTGTTTCAACACTCTTTCGAGTGATGTGTTTCTTGCATGAAGGAAAAATTGTCACTATTGACTAGCTTTCATTCCCTAGTTCACGCATAGCTCCAAGTCGATCATCATCCCTAAATGGTCCTTTTGCGTTGAGAATGTCTCTTCAACCTTCATTCCATCCACTTGATTGTCGGGAGTAGTCCGGTGAATGTAACGAAGCTTAGGGGGGCATGCACCCTTGTCTATTTAGTGGATGAACCCAGTGGAAAAGATAGGTTTTCTTATAGGTTAGGTGATTGGCCCGAAACACGATTCACCTTTGTCCGCACTGCGGACAAAGCCAAGGAGATGTTTTTTCTACTCACTGGACGAAACAATCCTACCATATGAATTTCGTTGTAAGTTAAGTGATTAGTCTGACACACCATTCACCTTTGTCTATTTGGCGAACAAAGCCAAGGAATTGTTTTGTCTACTCTTCAGACGAAACAATCCTGCTTAACCACAGTGATTTCCATATGGTTACAAAAGGCTCTCCTTTTCATCATGCTAGGGGCATGCAAAATTTTTTCGATTTCATTTTTAGCTTTTTAGCTTTTCAGTCTTCTAGCTTTTTAGTTTCTTAGGTTAGGTGATTGGTCTGACACACCATTCACCTTTGTCTCTGCTATGGATGAAGCAAAGGAAGTGTTTTGTCTATTCTGTGGATGAAGCCATCCTACCTAACCTCAATAGTTCCTTAGCTTTTAGTTTTTCTAGCTTTCTTGTTTTGTGATTTCTAGCTTACATAAAAAGAAAAACTAAAAACTGAGCATATGTTGTCGCATGGTTCAAGCTCGTTAAAAAATAAACCTACCTCTAAGCTTAGTTCCCCATGGTTCAAGCTCATTAACAAATGAACCCACCTTCGGTAAATATCCTTGGTGATCGCTATGCTATCAGCCTTTTGAGCCTTGGTTACGTTCCTGCCATCACCTCCATCCTTTTGGTCGATCATATGCTTCCACTTGATTGTTTACCCTTTTGAGGAACAGCTGTGACGAGTGGTCCTGTTAGCCAACCTCTTCACATCACCATGTTTTGAGAAGTTCCAAGCTTGCTCGGAACCAGTTGCTACCCTAAACACCACTCATTCTGCAAAAACGAGTCTCCTTTAAACTCTTTTCAGACTTGTTAAATATGAAAATATTGTCGAGCTATTGGCCTTTCCAGCTCACTAAAGTGATTGGAAGTGCCATCCCTCCTATATATTTTAATCTTTTTCAGACCTGAGGGATTATCTTACGAAACAGTTCGAGCGCTTGTCTTTTCAGCTCGCTAAAGTGATCGAAAAGTCATCCCTTTTGTATTATTTTATCTGTTTTCGAACTTAAGGGATTATGCTATGAAAAAGAACTGTTGGAGTTTCCTTTTCATCCCTTTTCAAACTCTCTAAACATGAAAAGGACCGAGTTGTCTTTGTCATTAAACTCATTAAAACAATAGCGACAAACTTTTCCACCTAGACAAGAATAAGTTTCATTGTCACTAGACTCACTAAAACATAACGATAGGTTTGACCGAAGGGCAAATTATAGAACAAGCATATGTTATCCTCCTCAAGCTTGACAAAAATAAAGAGGTACTGGTCAGCAATGACTGGGGAAAAAGGGAAGAAAACTTGAAGAATTTTATGATAGTAGGTCGTTCTTGAACATGACACTTTCACTCTGTCACCTTGATTGAGTCAGGTTGGGTTATTCCATTCATAGGTCATTTCACCATTAGTATTCCACACCATCTATCTATTGGGGTTAATGCTACCAATCCATATTAGTGTCACCGATATGTTCAAGAGAAGTCATTCAGTTGAGAAACCACCATCTAGTTAATTCCTCATCCACTGCAATACCTTCACCCTCCATTTTTCATGACCGCCATTCTTGAACATTGTGCCGTCAGATCATTTTCACCTCCAGAAAATCATTTGCTTCGTTTCGTGTCGTAGATGTGGGATACATTAAGGCCCTCCTACGATGGGTCACTTCTTGTTGACATCAACTCATTATCTGAGAAGTTGACTTAGAAACAACCTTTTCAGTGCTTTGAAGCTTGCATGCCTCAATGGCAAGTTTCTCACTTCCAGCGACTGGTTGACATTAATGGCCTTCGACCGAAAGATTTTGCATGGTATTCGACATCAAATCATATATTCACACCACATGACTTGTACTATAGTACCATGAGGGTCATTATAATTATCGGTGATTCCTCTCATGTATGTTAACAGCTCACATTATTGGTTGGTAATTAGGCGATGTCATTCCATGTTCGACTTCAAAACATATCTTCACATGGATTGACTTGTACATTGGGTGAAGATTGAACGCGTTTGAAGACCACGAATCTAGTTTCATCCATCCAGGCTGTGATATATTCGAGGATATAAAGACATCAAATGTACATAGAAGTTGCACAGATGGTCATCCGAGCTAGGGATGATGACTCTATATTTGAAGAATTAGCAGTCTGCATATACAGATGACTATCTTTTCTATGTACATGAAATGAATTTATAAATTTGAGCATGGGAATGCCCACCTCAACTAGAACATGAAAATTATATTATGATGATGTATTGTATTATATCTTATACAAGTCACCTTCCAGTTTCGAAAACCTCGGATCCTCATAATAAAGCATTTCACCCGACATCAAAGATTTACGACTTCATGCTTTAGGGGGCAATTGTTATAGGCATATTTGGGCACTGCAACCCCAATATTATATGTCGATAAACTAGGGCTCTTTAAGCCCTAAAAGTGTTGTTTCATACCCTAAAGGATCATGGTCAACAAATTACATCATTCCCCAAAAGTTCCACCTGAAAAACCATCCAGAATTGGCCAATACAGGACCATACTGACTGCTCCACTGTCAGGGTGAAATGCATACTGACTCCTACACTAGCCAGGTGCGATGCATACTGATGAGGCCTTTTGTAGGGCGTGATGAGTGAGGATGGACAAATGTCCGAGACAGTTTGCTAAGCGGATGCTCATGGAATCTTCTAGAAACTTCTCCTATGACACTTAGATCTCTGAATTCGCCTAGGGATGAGTAAGAGATCCAAGAAATCTCCAAGTGGAACCAAAAACAACAAGTGGAATGAAACTAATCAAAACCCCAGAGATGACTCACACCCTTGCACACATCTATAAATGGATCCCTCATTTGAGAGATCTGGAGGCTGGAATTTTGTAATTTACAAGTGCTGATAGTTTGTGGTTGAGAAAGAGAATTGTATTGTTGGTGTGATCTTGTTTTTCATGAGGTGAAGAGGGATTTGATGTTGCGAGGATGATGCTGGATCAAACAATTGGGTTGTAATTCTCCCTTCTATTTCAATAAAGTTCTTTGAGTTTATCTTCCATATAACTATGTAATTGTGAATGTTACTATTTATGAATGCCATTGTATGTTCATTACATTTCTGATTATGTAATGCTTATGATATAATAGATCAAGATGCTTTGACAGTTTTTATTACTGTGCTTCTACAGGTACTCTCCAAGTAGGGTAAGTGAAGAGAGGAGTTGCAAGCTCTATCAAGGGGGAGAGAGATCAAGCAAGGAGTTAAGCGGAAGATCTAGGTTGGTTCCTTTCTTTCTCTCTTATCTATTATACATAGAAGAAATATTGAATTGCTTTAAACTATTTTTTTCTAGGGTATTTCCAATCCTAGAGGGCTAGTCAATCAAAAAGACACTAGTTTTCCCAGAAACAATTGCTGGCTTTTTCAAATAATTACAAATCATGCGATGGTCATGTCGCGATGTGATTCATTCCCCCTAGCTTAATTATAACAGCCATCCTCAGACGTCAATAGTCATGTTAAGTTGTCATAATTACAAAATAAAATGAATTCATTATTACCTTTTTGTGACATACCTAGGTTACATGGAACGAGGTAATGGGTGGCACGACGTCGAATCATCCGCGGGCAACAAGACATGCAAACTTAAATATGATGAAAAGGCTCACAGTGATGTTTTTGTTGTTTATTATAATAAAAGATCTCATTTTATTCTTAAGAAGTCATCGGTTGTTACATGTGTAACAACCAAGATGATTGATGTATATTAATTTAATATCTTCAAACAAAATATTGTGTAACAGAACCTATCGCATGATATACTTTGGAATAACAAATGTTTTTACAGAGGGTGTAACAGCCGCCACCAAGTGGTTTTCAACTGCTACAAAAGTGCTTGTCTACACCTGAGAAAGGTTTTCACAACCATATATATATATATATCACTGGTATAATTAGTATAAATATATATTATATATTATATATTATAAATAATATATGTATGTAATATATATAACATATGTATGTATATATAGCATAACAATATGGTTATAATTTATACATACTCATATTGATATATATCTACATAATATATACATAATAAATATGATATAGTAGATATAATATTATATATATATACATATATTAGATATATGTAATGGTATATATACTAGAATAGTAGTATGTATATATATAATATATGTATGTATTATATATAAGTAATATGATATAATAATGATATACTGTATCTAATACCTATATAATATATTATAGTGTACGCAGTTTTGACTATATATATATATGTACTATATATTACATTATATTATATAGTACTATATTATATCATATAACTATAAGTTTATATGTTACATAGTACTATCATATAGTACTATATCGTATGATATATAGTACCTATATATTATATATTATATAATATACATATATATATGTAGATATATATATTATATAGTAATTAATATAATTATTATAAATAATAAGTACATATATAATATATAATATATATATGGAATGGTGTAGTAGCCACCATCAAGTAGTTTTCAGTTGCTAAACTTATTGGAAAAAATAAATTTTTGCAACACAGGAGGGCTTTCCCTTGTTCCCATAATATGTAGATTCAAATTTGTGACAATGTTGAAAAATGAATCCTTCAAGGTAGGTTTGTGATACAACCAAAAACAGTGCCCATTTTCAAGTAATGATGTCCTTGCACTATCAATGCTTGCCAAATTTGCAATCCCATTGTCAAAGACCGCATCTACCTCATAAGGACTTAGCCATCTGGTGCATAGCATACCCTTGAAGTCTTTAAACCTTGAGTCATATAAGAGAGCCTAATATCCCTTCTAGAACTGCTTCTTCTTTATAAACCTTTCATGCCATATAGCTCTTGGCTGCTAGATAATCTCTTTTTGCTGGATAGCAACCAACTGTTTCTCCTCCAATTCATTGAGTTGGTTCAATCTCTTCCTTTGTGTTGTAGCCAAATCCAAATTGGCCTGCAATGTTGTCCTTAGTGTTTTGATTTCAAATTCAATGGGGAATAAAGGGTTCTTTCCATACAAAAATTCATATGGTGAGAATCAAGTGGTGTTCCTCCATGTAACCCTGTATGCCCATAACACTTGAGGACGTTTCTGAGCCCAATTTCTCCGATGATTGGCCACAATCTTAGTAAGGATTCCCTCAATGACCTTATTAATGCTTTCTACCTGGCCATTCGCCTGTGGATGGTAAGGTGTTGTGATTTTGTGATGGATTTTATATTTTTTGA
The DNA here is from genome assembly GCA_000404065.3 of Pinus taeda. NCBI lineage: Eukaryota > Viridiplantae > Streptophyta > Pinopsida > Pinales > Pinaceae > Pinus > Pinus taeda. Next base: position 116,280 of record APFE030228706.1, read on the forward strand.
CCAACTCCCAGATCTTATGAGATGTGAATTGTGGTCCTCCATCTGTGACTATCTCTCTGGGTATGCCAAACTAGAAGAAGATGTCTTCAAATAGAAAGTCGAAGATAGCCTACTTCGTGGCTCTTGTTATCGCCTTCGCCTCAACCCATTTCATGACATAGTCAGTACAAACCAAGATATATGATCTTTGTTTAAATGAAGGATTGATTGGTCGTACAAAATATAGAACCCACTCCTCAAAAGGTTCTATGACAATCTGGGGCTGTAACAACATCTCATCTTATTGTAGTGGTTGGCCCATCCTTTGACAGCTATCAAAACCCTTCACAAACTTCTAGGCATCCTGAAATATTGTCGGCTAGTAGCATCCTGCTGAAAGGACTATTATCACCCCAAGAAACTCTCCTAGGTTGTAGCTCGGAGATACTCAGCAACATTACAAATTCAACTTATTGTTGCAAATGGATGAATGGAAGGAATGGTTCTTGTTCAAGCTGGATAACCACTCCTACTTCGCTTGACTCCAGACATGCGTGAACACCCCCAGACTACAAGGCTTTAGACCACCAATTACTCACAGTTTAAGGATTGAGTGAATATGGTGAATACTGACCACACCAGAAAATGCACAAAACTATGTGATGGCCAGTTGCAACCAATAAAGAGGTCTGCAAATCGGATTCCCTAATGTATAGACAGGATGACAGCTCTCTGGCACTAGGTGAAAAGAAACCTAAATAACGCATTCACTGATACATACGAGACTTTAACACAGAGGTAGGATGACAACTCCTCTAATGCTAAACATTATGAGTTCAGGAAAATAGCATATCAGGTACAGCCTGGAACAGAAGAGAAATGGAAAGTGAGCAATTAACAGAAAAAGAAGCTTGTATTAGCTAAAATGAGACGCTGCAAGTATCAAAATAGTTACAATCTCCAGAAGTTGAACTTTACATCAAAACAACAACCATCAATCCTAATTACATCTTGTTTGGAGGTATATGTAGAGTTTCATTACAAAGGCACTTGGCAATTCTAAGTATGAAGGGGTCATAATTGACCACCAACCACTTTAACTGCCTGATGGAGTCTTTGGTGCAATTTGCTTGCTTCAGTAGATGAATCTAGTCCTTTCAGGTGCTCTAATGTCCTTCTCGGGCAGGTGTAGTGCTGTGTAGAACGAAATTCCATAATTGTTAAATGCATTCACCTGCTCGGGCTCTATCCTTTTCCTCCTCGGCCATATTGTTTGTTGAATGCAGTCGTTGAGGAACAAATGCATCGGGTACTAGTAAACTAGTCACCTTCGTCCTTTGGGTGCACGGGATGGTTCATGGACATGTATGGCATGGCGAGTGTACAAGCAGGATGGAGGAGATAGACTGGCCGCTGAATTAAGAGGATAGACGGTGAAGATTGCTTGGTTGTGGATATCGAGAGATATGGAAGTAGTGTGAGTGCAGGTCGTTAGATCTCAGGTGGACAGATCCAACGGTTGTCGAGCGTCAGAGATGCGTGAAGATTGACGGGCTGGAATGGAGGTTTTGGTGGTAGGCGGTATTGATCGCACCAGCATTGAGCATTGGGTGGTAAAGGTAAAAGGGCGTGTGATACCACTCATAGTGTGACGCGTGGTAGCGGGGTAGTGGGGAAAGGGTGAAACGACTTTTTATTCCATGTTATCATCCTAGCGGCTTGAAGGTGCAAGGAGAGCGGTTGCTGCCTGATCGCGGCAGGGATGATCAGACAACAAGGAAATGGTCGTGTAAGTTGCTATGACGGGAGCCATTAGATCGGGGTGGCAAAGATCAATGGATGCAAATAAAGGTGGTGATGGATTATGGGAGTGCGGGGTCACGTGAATACAGACTTACGGGGCTTAAGATTTTCGCTCAGGGCTTGGAGGAACAAGGGTTTATGCTGGGCTTTGGAGGAAAAAATAGATATGGTAGGGTTAAGAGAGAGTAAGCGGAGTGAAGGAAAAGAAGGAAGATGACCGGTGCGAGTTCGCTTTTGAGCATGACAATATGGCCAAGCTTGTATTTGATCCTCAAAATGTCAAAATATGTAGTAGAGCTAACACTGGCTCCTTCTGGGGATGAGATCCTCCCTGTGAGGTCTCAAGAACTGTAGATCAATGCCTTTCCTGTGAAAATCATATTAGCAAAATTTCCTAGTGTTTCGTTGGGCATGGAGTCTACTTGAGCCTACACTAAAATTGATAAAATAACATATTTACAAATCTAAGGCCAAAGACCTTAAATAACATAAACTTTCAGAAATTGTCCATTAACTGGGCCACCAAAAATTGTTTCTCCTTCCATACTTTGCAGCATGAAAGTATTGTTCCCTTGGATATGAGAAATCATAAAAGGCCCTGTCCATAAAGCATCAAACTTCCCATGGCTACCTTTCTTCTCTTTCAATGCGTCCCACTTAAGAACCAAGTCCCCAACTTGAAAATTATCTATTTTTTTCCTTCTGTCAAAGGCTTCCTTGATCCTCTTCTGATGTGCCACAGACCTTTCACCCAGTTGTTCTCTGATTTGATGTACTTCTACTAAATCGGTGATCCTTTTTGCCATGTCTTCTTCCTCATTCTGCTCTTCTTGTAGGAACTTTGCCATAGGGAGGGTTAACTGAATTGGAAATACAGCTTCAGTGCCATATACCATCTTGAAAGGAGAATTCCATGTGGATTTCTTGGTAGTTACTCAGTCAGCCCACAGTGCATATTTGAGCTTAGAATCCCAATTCTTTTTGTTGTCTTCCAACAGCTTTTTAATTATCCTTATCAGACATTTGTTGAAAGACTCTACTAGGCCATTGCCTTGAGGATATTATGAGGTGGAATGAACCAATTTAATGCCCATTGAGTTGCACATGTCCACCAATTCTTTTGCCTTGAAGGCTGCTGCATTGTCTGTGACTAATTATGTGGACAACCAAATTTGGTGAAGATATTATCTGTCAAAATCCTCATGACTACATGATGATTAGCCTCTTGGAAGGGATTGCTTCAATCCACTTAGTGAAGTAATTTGTGGCTACTAAGATCCATATGTGCTAGCCACTGGAATGTGGATTGATTTCTCTAATGAAATTCAAGCCCCATTGCTGAAAAGGGCCTCTAGCATGTATGGGTTTTAAGGGCAAGGACTTCAATTGATGTTTCCCTTCAAATCTTTGGCACCTGTCACATGATTTAACAAATGAAAATACATCATCAAACAAGGTGGGCCAATAATATCCAGCCCTGAGGATCTTCTGGGCTATAGTTTTCCAATAATGATGCCCTCCACATATGCTGGAATGTAACTGTTGCATAACTTCCACGAATTGTTCTTTGTCCAGACATCTCAAAAGAATTCCAGAGGGATCCCTCTAGTAGAGCAGATTTTCATGAATGCAATATTTTGTTGCCCTGAGTTTAATAGTTCTAGCTTGGCTTAAACTAAGACCTAGAGGAACTTCTAGCTTCAACAAGAATTGAGCTATTACAGAGTACCAATCACAAGAAGCTATATTTTCTACTAATGACTAATTTTTCCCTGGTTTAACTATTTCTTTTGCTATCTGACTATTTTCTGACATCATACTTATCAAATTCATGTCCATCGTTCTGCAATTTTCTTCAGCCATTAATCTGGCAAGGCCCTGACCTCTGACAAGCTTGGTCGGCTTCAATTCTATATTAAATTCAATTAGATTTACAGTCCATTTAACCCTTCTTCCATCAACATCAGGCTGCATTAGGACATATTTTATTGAAGTAGAGTGTACATACGCAATTATCTTGGAGTGCAGAATGTAAATTCTGAAATCTTTCAAAGACTTTATAAGAGCATATGCTTGTTTCTCAATGATATCATACCTCAGCTCGGCATCCCTTAAGGTTTTGTTGAAAAATGCCACTGGATGCTCTAAACCTTCCTCATCTGCTTGCAATAAAACTGTTGCAAGGGTGTCATCAGAGGCAAATGAAAATATATGGAACTCCTTGCTATAATATGGACTGCTTAAAGTAGGAGCTTCCATAATAGCTTTGTTAATGGATTCAAAGGATCTTCTTGTTGCATCACTCCATTTGATTTCTGACCCCTTTTTAACCATGGAGGTAATATGCTTTACAAGTTCTGCAAAATTTGGGATAAACCTCCTCACAAAATTTATTTTGCCCTGAAAGGATTGGATATCCATCTTTGATCTTGGGACAGATAAGGTCTCTATTTCTCTTACTCTTTCTGGGTCAATCCGGACACCTACAGCAGGAACAACATGTGCTAACAACTTGCCTTCTTCTAGAGCAAATTGTGACTTTTTAGGATTGACTGAAATAACAAACCTTCTGCACTTCAAGACACTTTCTTCAAATGCTGCAAATGGTCATGATGGCTACTGGAGTATACTGTTATGTCATCAAGGTAGACAAGGACAAACTTATCCTTCTCTCCTACAAATGCTATATCCATAGCTCTCTAGAAGGTGGCTCCATCATTCATCAGCCCAATAGGCATCTTGGAATACATAAAAGTGCCCCAAGGAGTGGTGAATGCAGTCTTCTCTTGGTCATGTGGATGTACAACAACCTAATTATACCCTGAAAATCCATCCAGAAAAGACATCACTTTGGCTCCTAAGACCTTTTGCAGCAAATGCTCCATTTTTGGTAGAGGATAATTGTCTTTCTTAAAGCATTTGTTTAAGTTTTTGAAATCAATTTAGAGCCTGATTTCTCCACTTTGCTTCCTTACCACTACCAAATTGGCTACCCATTTTAAATATATGAGAGGGACTATGATTTTGGTACCCAGTAATTTTTCTATTTTTTTTTCAATGAGAGGGAGGAGCAAAGGATTCATTGGTCTCAGCTTCTGTTTGAAAGGGATGTTGTCTTTATCTAAAGGAATTTTATGCTGGATGATATTTTTGTCATAAGTTTTTAGGTCACTATATTCCCAGGCAAAGACATCATTAAAATGTAGTATTCAGAACTTTGGGCAACAGATAGCTGGGTGGATAGATTTATGTGTCTTGGATGCTCTGGACTTCCTATATTATGCTTACAGACTGTAGATTGGTCTTCTTTTTGGGCAGCCTTATAAGGCACATCATTTTGGTCAAACAACTTTTCTAAAGGAACTAAACCCTTGGGTATATGATTGCTGGGAAATTGGACAATGCTATCTTTACCAATTTTGTTTCTAAGTTGGGATTGGGGATTTTCTTCCAAGGCTTCATTCTCTTGGCCAATTTGCAATTTGGAAAATTCATCAATGACTTGCAGAAACCTATTCACTTCATCATCATCTTCAAAAACTTTCCAAATTTGGACATTATCAGGAAAGGATGGTCTGTATTTCATTTGAACTTCATAAACAAGTCTGGGAGGCATGGGAGGGATAAAGATGCTAGCAGACACAGCAAGGGAATCAACAAGCTCATTTTTAACTCTAGGGATGTATGAGATATAAAAATAATCAAAGGAATCTTTAAGTCTCCATACTTCATCTCTATATGCTTTCAGCCTTGGGTGCTTTGCTTGAAAAATTTTGTTCACTTACTAAATGATAAGATCATCATCTCCAAACACTTTTATGTTTCTGATTCCTCTATTTTTTGCTGCTATATTGTTGGTGACTTGGAATTCCAACTTAAAAGATAGATGTGTGCTTTCTTGTTTTGGAGATATCAACACCACCCCTGCTCCTGCAGCCTCCCTGGAACATGCTCCATCAAAGAACATTTCCCAAACCTAACTTCCTTGCTCTCCCTCGGCTTGATTCACTGGTTTATTTAGCTACAATAAGGCCTTCTGGGATTCTTCAATTTGGAGAATACATGCTCCAACGTCAGTGTCAACAGTGTAGATAGGATGATTGGAAGGATTCTTCTCATCACTGATGATGTAGGCCAGTTGTGCTTATCTATACAATCTTCTGCTTTCTCCTCCAAAAATTGGGATAGTGGCATAAGATAAATCATTTTGTAATGTCCCACCTAGTCTCTTAATCCATCCTCTGGACAACAGCATGCCAAACTTAGGAGGGACATCTGCTACCACAATGTCCATCATCATACTCTTCATGGGCAGTTGAGTTAGCGTAATAGCTAAATCTTTGTCTAATCCCAGACATTTGACCTTTCTGGAATCAAAGGAGAATAGATCATGATATGGTCTGGTGATATCAAGGCCTAACTCTTCCATGACAGTTTTGGGCATCAGATTGTGGCTGGCCCCTGTGTCTAGCAAGCAATTGTGGAGGATTTTGTCATGAATGGCCAAGGAGACATAAAATGATGGAGAATTATCATTAGCAGCTTTAGTCATTGGGCTAAGCACAACAACAGATTTATAATCTTGCAAATTGATGTAGTCAGTGGGGTTGTGAGGCCTTCAGCTCAAGAGCATCAAGGATAGGCTTTCTAAAAACTTTACTCTTTGCAAGTTCTATCAGAGGAATGGATATTTTTAACTTCTGGACTTCTAATTCAAAGCTGAAAGGGGAAGGGGACTTGTCAAGACCTCTTACCTCTTAAGATGGTGCTTTGAGGATGACTGGATCAGCTGTTGGTCTTTTCTGTCTGATGATCTGTTGCATTGTTGGGACAACAGCTTTTTGGGCAGGATTCTCCTTGACATTGTTTGCTTTTGACCTCAGATTGTATCTTTGCTATTCACGAGTCTACAGAATATCCTCTCTATCCCACCTTTGACTGGTTTGGTCCTACAACAATGATTCTTCATATGTAGCCAATGTCAAGAAGGAAACACTGCCCTTATCTTTCATGCAATGAATTTCATCCTCTTCTTCAAACTGCTCCTCCTCCATGACTACGTTTTGAAAAGGAGCCTTAACCTTTTGTTCTTCATTGGATTCTTTACCCCTCTGAATGATTTGCAATTGCTCATTTTCTCTTCTGAATGGATTTGGATTTCTTGGAGAAAATGTGTTTTGAAGCCTTGCCTTTCCAGAGTTCTGCTCAACCTTCAACTTGGATATCTCAGCAGCCAATGACTCTATCATCTTAGTCATTTTATCTAATTTAGGTTCTGAAGATGGAACAAAGGAAGAAGAAGCCTCACTTCTCTATCTCCTTCTATCAGCATGACTTTTGAGCTTCTCTGTAGCCATGATATTAGATTCCACCTCTAACACTGCATATTGCATTTAAGCTAGAGTGGCACATCTCCTTTCTCTTAAAAGTAGGCAGAAATTAGAGTCAAAAGCATTGGCATAAGTGAGTTTGGCAGAGGTGGGGGTAGGCTTTACTTCAGCTGGTATCTTATTGTACATTCGGTTAAATCTCTTATTGAAATCAGGCAGTGATTCCCCATTTTCCCTCTTGAGATTTCCAAACTCTGTATAGTAATATAGCAAGTCCTTTTTATCCCCCCAATGCTTCAAAAATACATCATCTAATGCTTCAATGTCTGCTATAGACCTAGGGGTCAATTCTCTGAACCACTTTCTAGCCTCTCCATCAAAGCCCTAGACAAACACTCTCATCCACACATCATCCTCACTGATATCTAGGTTATCAGCATAACTATAAAAAGATTCAAGGTGTTCCTCAGTTGTTACTCGCTCTGTACCAGTGAACTTAGGCATGTAATTATGATATTCTCCTGTTGGCATGCATTCAAAGGAATAGGCAAGACCAAGGGTCCATACCTAGCAGCTATGATTCTTTCCATCTTTGTGGGTGCTTGCTAGCCTACCATGACTGGGATAGGTGGAAGGATACTAGCAGATTGGATGGTAAGAAGCAATGAAATAGATGACAGAGACAAGGGAATATGATGGATTGTATGGGAGGCTTTCTTTGGACTAATATCCAAAGGGGAACTAAATGAGCAAGGAGCTTTATGAATCTCTGAGATTATTTCTTCACTAACAATGCTAGGCTCTATATCTTCAAACTGTATTTTCTCAGCTATAGGCCCTTCTTGCAGAGATACATAAGGTTTTTTAGGCTTACCTGATCCTGATGCTCCTTTCAGTGATGTCTTCTTTTGCTTAACAATCTTCTCAGGGTAAGGCACTGGGTCAGCTAGTGATTTCTAAGGAATTCTCCGAGTATGCCTCACAAAATGAGCCAGAACTGTAATGTGGAGTTGCCACTAGATTGATCCTCCAGTAGAGTCGCCAGATAGATTATTACAACCAGAAATGTGTCCAGGCTTTGTCTATCATCAAAGCTAGAACTGTGTCATTTTCCCAAGAAAGCTGAGCTTCAATCTCCTCTCCCCGGCAACGACGCTAATTAATGTTATCACCCCAAGAAACTCTCCTAGGTTGTAGCTTGAAGATGCTCAGGAACATTAGAAATTCAACTTATTGTTGCAAATGGATGAATGGAAGGAATGATGCTTTTCCAAGCCGGATAACCACTCCTACTTTGCTTGACTCCAGACATGCGTGAACACCCCTAGACTACAAGGCTTTAGACCACCAATTACTCACAGTTTAAGGATTGCATGAATATGGAGAATACTGACCACACCAGTAGATGCACAAAAATATGTGATGGTCGGATACAACCAGTAAAGAGATCTACACATCTAATTCCCTAATGTAGAGATAGGATGATAGTTCTCTGGCACTAGGTGAAAATAAACTTGAATAACTCATTCACTGATACATATGAGACTTTAACACAGAGGTAGGATGACAGCTCCTCTAATGCTAAACATCATGAATTCAGGAAAACAACATATCAGGCATAGCCTAGAACAAAAGAGAAATGGAAAATGAGCAACTAACAACAAAAGAAGATTGTATTAGCTGAAAATGAAGACAAGATGCTGCAAGTATCAAAATAGTTACAATCTCCAGAAGTTGAACTTTACATCAAAACAACAACCATCAACCCTGATTACATCTTGTTTGGAGGTATATGTAGAGTTTCATTACAAAGGCACTTGAACATTCTAAGTATGAAGGCGTCATAATTGACCACCAACCACTTTAACTGCTTGATGGAGTCTCTGGTGCAATTTTCTTGCTTCAATAGATGAATCTGGTCCTTTCAGGTGCTTTGTTGTCCTTCTCAGGCAGGTGGAGTTCCATGTAGAATGAAATTCCATAACTGTTAAATGCATTCACCTGCTCAGGCTCTGTCCTTTTCCTCCTCGGCCATACTGTTTGTTGAATGCATTTGTTGAGGAACAAATGCACCGGGTATTGGTAAACTGGTCACCTTCATCCTTCGGGTGCACGGGATGGTTCATGGACGTGTATGGCGTGGCGAGTGTACCGGCAGTATGGAGGAGATAGACTGGCCACTGGATTAAGAGGATAGATGGCGAAGATTTCTTGGTTATGGGTATCAAGAGATATGGAAGCAGAGTGAGTGCGGGCCGTTGGATCTCAGGTGGACAGATCCAATGGTCATCGGGCGTCAGAGATGTACAGTGCTTAACGGTTGGGAATGGAGGTTTTGGCGGTAGGGGGTATTGATCGCACCAGCATTGGGGTTTGGGCGGCAAAGGTACAAGGGCGTGCGATACCATTCAGAGTGTGATGCATGGCAGCGAGGAAAGGGAGAAACCACTTTTCATCATGTGTTATCATCCTAGCGGCTTGAAGGTGTGGGGAGAGAAACTGTCATCCAATCGCGGCGGGGATGATCAGACGACACAGAAACAGTCGCATAAGTTGCTGCGACAGGAGCCATTAGATCAGGGTGGCCAAGATAAACAAATGCGAATAAAGGTGGTGATGGATTATGCGAGCGTGGGTTCACGTGAATACGGACTTACGGGGCTTAAGCTTTGCACTCAGGGCTTCGAGGAACAAGGGTTTATGCCGGGCTTTGGAGGAAAAAAACAGAGATGGCTGGGTTAAGGGAGAGTAAGAGGAGTGAAGGAGAAGAAGGAAGATGACTAGTGCAAGTTCTCTTTTGAGCATGACAATACGGCCAAGCTTGTATTTGATCCTCAAAATGTCAAAATATGTAGCAGAGCTAACAAGGGCTGTGTATCTTGTCTGTTTGTCTGCCCAGTGTCCTCCGCAAGCTTCCTCATGGCATGCTTTGAGGATATCAAAGACCTCATCCTATCTAACACAACATTTGATCTGGAAATTAGTTCCAGTGTGATAGAGGTTCCCATCTATCCAGGTATATGTAGCACTTTGTTGTATGCTTTTCTTTTTCTCCTTGGAGGATAAATACTGGGGAAACTTCCCTACAGCAAGATAATTTCCTATATTTGCATACCAAGGTGAGTAAGTAGAAATAGAAAAAAGATATTCAGCAAGGAAAGAATCTTCAGTAGGAGTGCAACTGTCATCAATGGTTAGCCTAGAAAGAAACTCAACTACTACATTTTCTTTTCCAAGTTTATCTACAATAGTGATATCAAATTCTTGTAATAGTAGCATGTAATCCTACCATTTGTAATTGGCTTATTCATTAAAAAATGAATGGTAGAGTGTTCAGTGTGTACAAATACTTGATATCTAGTGATGTAATGATGGAAATTATTAATGGCATGCACAACTGCTAAGAACTCCTTTTCGGTCACTGTGTAGTTGAGCTCAGTTGGAGTTAGATTTTTACTTATGTAGTAAATAGCATAGGGTTTCTTATCCTCCAATTGGCCCAAAACAGCACCTACAACAATATCTAATGCATCCATAGCTATGTGAGATGACAGTTCCCAATTAGGTCCTTGCAAGACTGGAGCTACTAATACACAACATTTCATCTTTAAGAAGGCCTACTCACACTTCCCTATCCAAAAGAAATCAACATCCTTCAGGAGCAAGGAAAATAATGGCGATGTAATTCTTGAAATTTTTTCTATAAATCTTTTGTAATATCCTACATGCCCCAAGAAGCTACATAGCTCTTTCTGCATTTTGGGGGTTGGAATTCTTAGAATTACCTCTATTTTTGTAGGGTCTACCTTGATTCCATCAGCAGAAATGTAATGTCCAAGAACGATCCCTTTAATCATCATCATGTGACATTTCTCAATGCTCAGTCTGTACATACCGCTCTAGCACTTTTTCCATATTGACTAACATTGTTTCAAAAGCATCTCCATAGGGTGTGAAATCGTCCATGAATATTTCCAAATAGTCATTAAATAAGTTAGAAAAAAATCCCAGTATCGCCCTTTGAAAGGTTGTTGGTGCATTATAGAGCCCAAAAGGTAGCACTCTGTATGCGTAGGTTCCCCAAGGACAAGTAAAGGTTGCTTTATCCTGGTCTTCCAGGGCAATATGTATCTGATTGTAGCCACTAAATCTGTCCAAAAATGAAAATTATTTCTTTCTAGAGAGAGTATCAAGGACCTAATCTGTAAATGGTAATGGAAAAAGGTAGTTCTGAGTGGCCTCGTTGATCTCTCTATAATCAACACAGACTCTCCACTTGCCATTTGTTTTAGGAACGATGACAAGCCATGACACCCATTGACTGTCAAATATTAGATAAATAAAATTAGCACTCATAAGTTTTTGTAGTTCTTCTTTAACCACTTCCTTTAGTGCAACGTTCATACAGTGTCGTGGCTATCTGACTAGTTTTCAGCCATCCTTCAAATACATATGGTGAGTGCATAGGTTAGGGTGGATCCCTTTCATATATGTATAATCCTATGAAAATTCCTTTTTATACTTCTGTAACAACTATTGATTTTGTTTAGCAATCAAATTTGGATTAACATTAAAAAAATTCCAGATTCAATCTCAATTGGGCTACTAGCAAAATTTGGAGTAGTTCTCATTTGTTCAAAATCTATATCTTCCACCTCCTCCTCCTCATTTTCATTTTTAATAGAAGAAACCGAAAGTGAATTACTAATAAAACCATTAATAACATCATCTTCTGTCTTGTCTTTAAAATACTGGCCTTTCCCCAGAGTGAGGGGTGGTAGGGAAAGATCTGACTCAGGCTCAAACTCATCCCACCAAGGATTGTACACATCCACATTTGGTTTTGGGGGATAAAGATTAGGGTTCTGGGTTGCCTGGCCATCTAAGATCACCATGGATCTCATCTTGTATTCTATGAATGCATCTGCAGTGGCTAGCCAAGGTCTCCCTAAGAACAAAGGATGCCCCCAAAAATTGGATTTAGGTTGTAGGATAAGGAAATCAGTCTGGTATCTCTAGGAAGCTATCGTAATCACTACATCTTCTAACATCCCCTCGGGTTTAACACGGGACTTGTCTGCCAATTCCAACACAGTTGGAGTGTGTCTGAGTCCCTATAGCCTGAAAGTGATAAAGATATCTTTCGTCATTACATTAATGGTAGCCCCAAGATCAATCAATGCATTAGCTATGGGTTGATCATTAATGTAGATGGTGATTGTGGGATTTCCTAGATCATGGTACTTAGTAAGGAGAGGCTGAGGAGACATTAATTCATATAACTTTCCCATCACATGTATGGTGGTAGGGTCTTTAGGCTTCCTCCCAAGCTTCTTGATGCACAAATCTCTCACCGTCTTGACATAGATGGGTACTTATTTAAGGGCTTACAGCAAAGGAATTCGTACATACAAATTTTACAACTCCCTAAGGAAATCAAATTCAGGCTGTGAAGTCATCCTAGGTTCAGCCAGTCTCTAAGGGTACGAGGGGTTCTACGTAACAACAATTGAATCTATTGTTACAGGTGTATCAGCCTTTGTTACTAGGAATAGTGTCCACTCGGAGCTGTTATTCCCACTAATACTGGTAGCTATCTTAGAAACAAACAAGTAAAGACTACTTTCATTTTCCTTTATGAAAATAGATAAGAGTGGAACAAAGGACACCAACCTTAGTCTTGCGCTTGGTTCCTTACTTGATTCCTCTCCTTCCTGATAGATCTTTGCCGCTTCTTCTTCGTCTGCCCAGCTTCAAAGAGCACCTGTGGAATCAAAGTAGCATACTACAATCGAAGAACAAAGATCTATATTCATAAATAACACAAGACTAGATATGTATTAACCATACAAATGCATATACAATCAAACATACAAGAATATGGAGGAAAACTCGAATAACTTTATTAATATCAAGAATAGCAAGATGATTACAACCAATAGTTCTAACCCAGCATCATCCTCCAGCAAGAAAGCCCTTCTTCACCTCAAGTAAAGCTTAGATCACCCAACACTATGAAGTTTCACCAGAAAACCAACAACACTTCTCTACAAGATACAAGATTCTAGCCTCTGAATCTCTGTGATGAGGGATCCAAATATAGATGATTGTAGGGGGGTGATTCATCTTCTGGGGTTTTGATTAATGTCTTCTCTCTGATAGTTCTTGATTCCACATGGAGACTGATGATCTCTTACTCATCCCTAGTCGAAAACAGAGAGGCAAGTGTCAGAGGGAAAGCTTATGGAAGATTCCATGATCTTCCACCTCGCAACTGTGTCTTCCATTTGTCCATTCTCGCCCATCGCACCCTCTGCATTGGGTATTCAGTATGGTCTAGTTTTGACCATTTCTGAGTAGTTTTTAGCGGAGAACTTCTGGGAGATGATGTAATCAGCTGACCTTGTTCCTTTAGGTAGTGAAGCAACACTTTTAGGGACTTAGGAGCCCTTAGTTTATGGACATTTATTATTGGGGTGCAGTGCCCAAAAATGTCTATAACAGTTGCCCCCTAAAGCATGAGGTCGTTAATCTTTTCATGTCGGGTGAAATGCTTTATCATGAGGATCCGAAGTTTTTTCGAGTTGGAAGGAAACCTGTAATAAGATACAATACAATACATTATCTTCGTAACATTTTCCATGATCCAGCTGAGGCGGGCATTCCCATGCTCAGCTTTATAAATTCATTTTCATGTATATAGGACATACAATCGTCTATGTAGCATACTGATGATTCAGACTCATCATCCTTTGATTTGGATGATCATCTGTTTGGCAACGATGTACATTTGATGTCTTTATATTCCTGAATATATCGCAACCCAGATGGATGAAACTAGATCTGGGGTCTTCAAAACTCATTCAATCTTCACTCGGAGTACAAGTCGATCAATGTGAAAAATGTTCTGGAGTCGAACATGGAAAGACATCGCCTGATTACCAGCCAATGATGTAAGTTGTTAACAGGCGCGAGAGGAATCACCAATAATGAAAATTACCATCAAGGTACTACAGTACAATTCGCCCGGTGTGAAAAAGGACTTGGCGTCGAACACTGTGCAAAATCTCTCGGTCGAAGGCCATTAATGTAAACCTGTCGCCAAAAGTGAGAAACTTTCCATTGAGGCATGCAAGCTTCAAAGCACTGAAAGGGTCATTCCTAGGTTGACTTCTTGGATAATGAGCTGATGTCGACAAGAAGTGACCCGCCGTAGGAGGGCCTTAATGAATCCCACATCTATGACATGGAACGAAGCAAATGATTTTGGAGGTGAAAACGATCTGATGATACAGGGTTTAGGGTGGTGGTCATGAAAGAATGGAGCGTGAATGTATTGCAGCAGGTGAGACACAGGGGAATTCTCTGAATGACTTCTCTTGAACATATCGGCAACACTGACGATGGATTGCTACCGTTAACCCCAAAGATGGATGGTGTGATGAACCAATGGTGATATGACCAGTGAATGGAACAACCCAACCCAACTCGGATGCGGAGAGAAAGTGTCATGTTCAAGAGTGACTTGCTACCAATAAAGTTTTTCCAACTTTTCTTCCCAATTTTTCCCCAGCCATTGCTGACCAATACCTCTTTATTTTTTTCAATCTTGAGGAGGATAACATATGCTTGTTCTATAATTTTCCCTTCGGGCGAACTTGTCGCTATATTTTAATGAACCTAGTGACAGTGAAACTTGTTCTCGTCCATTTGGACGAGTTTGTTGCTATTCGGTTTTAACGAGTTTAACGACAAATATAACTCGGTCCTTTTCAATTTTAGAGAGTTTGAAAGGGATGGAAAGGAAACTCCAAAGATTCTTTTTCGTCATATAATCCCTTCAGTCCTAAAAAGCGTAAAATAATACGAAAGGGATGAATGCTCAGTAATTTTAACGAGCCGAACAAGACAAGCGCTCGATCTTTTTGTGTAATAATCCCTCAAGTCCAAAAAGATTAAAATCTAGAGGAGGGATAGCACTTTCGATGACTTTAATGAGCCGGAGAGGCTAATCTCTCATCAATCTTTTCATATTTTACGAGTCAGTTGAAAAGAGCTTAAAGAAGACTCGTTTTTCGAGGAACGAGTGATGATTTCAGGTAGCAGCTGATTCGAGGTAAGGTTTGGAATTTTCCAATCACAGCAGTGTCACAAGGATGGCTAATAGAATCACTCTTCGCAGATGTTCCTCAAAAGGTTAAACAATCAAATGGAGGCGATTGATCGGCTAAAAAACAGAGTGGAGGTGATGATGATAACACGACCAAGGCTTAAAAGCTGATGATAATGCATTCACAATGGTTATTTACCGGATATTTGGTTCATTTTTTATTGAGCTTAAACTTTGGGGGAACATTTGCTCATTGCTTATGTTTATTTTTTAACGAGCTTGAATTCCACGTTAAAACTGCTCGTGCCAGTCATATAATAAGGATATCTCATCTAAGATGCCATTTTTTATGGGGCTTGCACCTTTTAAAGCTTTGCCCCAGATCCTTTCTTTATGCAAGCTAGGAGCACTCTTCACTTGCATGAAAAAAGGTTTGCATGCCCCCAGGTATAGTGAAAAATTTCCAGGTTACCATATGAAAGCTCTCCATCCACGTCGCAGACAAAATGCTTCCTTGGTAATGTCTACCAAAATAGACAAAGGTTAGTGGCGCAGTCACCTCCACTCCCATAACTTTGACGTGGGAATCTTATTCCAGTCTAACTCCCTTTTCCTGTCAGGATGGGTGTTGGACCAGTCATCTTCCTCTGCGGAACCTACTCTATACCCAAGGTTTTTCTACCAAAACAAACCAGGGTGCATGCCGCCTGGATTTCTGTCATATCCTCCTGAATCACTCGCGCTCATCGGGTGGAGAGACTGGAGATCGATGAGATATTCCTTGCATGAAAAGACCATTTAGGGATGGCATTTGACTATTTGCTATGTGTGAACCAAGGAATGATAGTTGGTCTACGAGCTTGACCATTCTGCCTTCATGCGGAAAACACATTACTCTAAAGAGTGAAGAGACGCTGGCTCCCATGCAATAAATATAGTCACACCCAAGGAGTAGATTATAATCCAGGGGTCCTTGGACTACCATCACGTTCATGTGAATGGTTTTCCTTCTCAAAGTAATGGGCACATTGGGAAGGATCCCTAATGGTCGACTGGTTCCTTTTTCAAAGCCTGTCAGATTTCTCATTTTAGCCAAAAGTAATGGAAAACCAAGCGCTTTCCAAGTAGTTGAGGAAAGGATACTCACAGAAGCCCCTTCATCTATGATGGTACCAGCCATGACCATTCTGTAAGCTTGTACAATGATTCAAAATGGTACACTAGCTAGTAAACGGGGTCTGCCTAGTAGATTCCAGTCGAAGGAAACGACTAGGTTGCTTGGAGGTGGGACCGAATAGGCGGTCGGATATGACTCTGATGAACTTCCTTCCTGTGGTAAAGGAACGGGTAGACTTCCCCCAAGTTCATCGGAGTCTGTGTTTACGAAAAGAATTTGAATGGTGTCATTCTCTTTCTGTTCAGTGACGGTATCATTCGAAGATGAACATTCTAAAGGCAAGACCGGGTCAACTGCCGCCTCGACCTTTTGAATTTCGTCTGGTATGGATTCAGAGGGTTCATTTTCAATGATAGACGTTTCGGCCAACCACAAAGGCGTGCCATCCAGATTTTCAACCAGTGGTGGACTCGGCAAGAGTTTCTTATATCCAGGAGGGAGCCGTAGCAGTGAAGCAGGACGGTCATCCAAAACTCTTTTAGCTTCATCAAGGAAGGGACAACTGTGGATGGCGTGATCGCCTTCACACAATTTAAAAGGAAATTTGTGATTCCTTTTCTATCCAGATACTTCACTTTCACTAGTCGATGGTGTGCTTTCAACATGATCATCAGAGGTTGACGACACCGGATTGTGCAAATGAGGAGACTAGTCCCTTAAGATCCGAGGGATGCAATGACAATCTCGATGATAGTGGTCTCCTTTACAAATGACACATGGAGATTTAGGTTTAGACGGTGCGGTGTGAAGATTTTCGCTAGATGATGCATGGTTGCCCCCTTTTTCTTTTGGTTCTTTCTTCTTCTTTTCTTTTTTCTCTTTCCACTTCTTCTTCTTCTCAGTTACTTGATCTTTAGCTTTACCAACTTTATCAAGCGAAGAGGGAGGAGAGGGAGAAACAGATGAAGTAGAAGGTTGGGGGGCAACTCTAGTATCATCTAGTTGCTGACTTGACTATTTAGGAATTACGGTATTCTGAATGACAGAGGTAGAGAAGAGCCATACGGACAAACCAATCGTCAACCCTGGAAGTGACAATGTGGCCATATGGGGTGCACCAACATCTCAAGAGGAGAAAGGACTAGGATTTCCTCCAAGGGGAAATCCTTGGTTGGTAGAATCCATTTTTCTCAACCTAAAGACCAATGAGGGAACTTGTGGTGTTATTCCGATTAAAATAAATTTTAGACGCTTTGACACAACTTGTTTTTTCAATTTTAAAGAGTCGAGAAAAAGCAAAATATGACTCTAGTCGCCTTCGATTTTTAATGTGCCTGAAGTGACAAGTGCTCAGATGGACCTTTTCCTTTAAGGAGTTTGAAAAGGAATGAAAGAGACTTCTCTGAAAATCTAGGCAGAGGGGATTACGAAACCAATTGAAAAACTGTAGAATATTGTTTACGGTACGGCAGTCAATCTTCCCGAATGCTGTGTTCAGTGCATTGCGATCAATAGGGCGGCAAACACGGCTTCCTAAGGATGAAGGATATAGCCTATGGTGATATCCCAATATATACTCGATGGGACATGGGAGCTCAAGTCCGTACTAGCACTTGTCGTCTCAGAGTGGAGGAATCACCCAACCAACAATGAAAACAACAGTTACCAGGTTTTACGACGCCGGAATACGTCTCTAGCCTAGACTTCTAGATGTTGTGCGTTAGGTTCCAAAGCGTTTTTAGATTCATTAAATTTATTTTATAGTTCATCTTGTTTAAAAATTTGCCTTTCAGGTTCACCGCATGATGTGTATATAATTCCTAAAATGCAGTCTAAGATGATAAACAACTGTTTAATCTTCTTTTGGCAATGAAAATCCTAGCTACTAAGGAAAGAAATTGCTAGTCTTTCAACAAACATCACAGATCACACACTAAATGCACTGTCCTAAATAAAACCAAGCAGTCTAAATGCAAATGCACATGCATGTATTTGTTTTCAGCCTTCTTAATGTATAAAAGATGATAAGAAAGCTAAGTGCAAATCTGAATTATTTTCAAAGTGACAATACTTAACAAATTTCTTTTCAAAATGAAGTGAAGATAAGGGTGACACTTTGCGATTTCGAAACAAAAACTATTTTTCGACACTTTAAAAACTACTAATTCAAATCATATACAAGAGTAATAGTACAATCGATTATCAAGAACAATGGGATTCTCTTTTATAACTGAAAATGACACTTACGACACTTTCAGATTAAGAAATGACAGTTCGACTATGCTACTTCTTTGCAAAAGAGAACTCAAAATGACGTACAATACATAAAAACACTTACAGTTATTTGCACAATAGAGGCGGAATGATGGAAGAGAAGTGGTTTTCACATAGATAAATTGACCACAGATAGCAAAACTCCTGAATAGAACTGAAAATAGTGAAGAAAAAACCAAAGTCTGAAGGTAAAGTTAACCTTCCCTAACCATCGCACCTGTCACACAGGGAATCCAGTATGCAGCGCACCTATTGCACATGGGAAGTGTGATGCATATAGACTGCCTTGAAGGGAGGGTGTGATGGTACCAGTGCGAGACTTTTAACCAGTCTTTGCTCACAATTTACAGTTCAGTTCAGGGATTTAGGCCGAGTAAGTGATTTTCTAATGTAAATCACAGGGGTTTGATCTAAGGAGTACTAGGCCACCATTAGGCAATTAGAACGGTTTGTAGATCAATTGTTCAATTTATAAACAAAACCTGGAGATAGACTGAAGCAACATTGATCTACTTTGCATTTGTATAACAAATGCAGTTCGAAGGCTAGCTGGCTTGACTTCAGGCTTTGTCTGTAAGTTTATAAAACAAACAAAGATAGACTAACAAACAATCTATTCACTCCCCAGTGGAGTCGCCATTTTGTTACGGGAATAGTGTCCACTTGGTGCTGCTATTCCCACTAAGACTGGTAGCTATATTAGAAACAATCAAGTAAATACTACTTTCATTTTCCTTTATGAAAATAGATAAGAGTGGAACAAGGACACCAACCTTAGTCTTGCGCTTGGTTCCTTACTTGATTCCTCTCCTTCCTGATAGATCTTTGCCACTTCGTCTTTGACTGCCCAGCTTCAAAGAGCACCTGTGGAATCAAAGCAGCATACTACTATCGAAGAACAAAGATCTATATTCATAAATAACATAGGACCAGATATGTATTAACCATACAAATTCATATACAATCAAACATACAAGAATATGGAGGAAACCTTGAATAGCTTTATTAATATCAAGAATAACAAGAGGATTACAACCAATAGTTGTGACCCGGCATCATCCTCTAGCAAGAAATCCCTTCTTCACCTCAAGTAAATCTTAGATCACCCAACGCTATGAAGTTTCACCAGAAAACCAACAACACTTCTCTACAAGATACAAGATTCCAGCCTCTGGATCTTTGTGATGAGGGATCCATATATAGATGATTGTAGGGGGTGAGTCATCTTCTAGGGTTTTGATTAGTGTCTTCTCTCTGATAGTTCTTGATTCCACTTGGAGATTGATGATCTCTTACTCATCCCCAGTCGAAAACAGAGAGGCAAGTGTCAGAGGGGAAGCTTCTGGAAGATTCCATGATCTTCCACCTCGCAAACTGTCTCTGCCATTTGTCCATTCCCTCCCATTGAACCCTACAGAGGGGCCATTCAGTATGCATCGCACCCTTTACACTGGGAAGGTGATATGCATCACACCCTCTGCACTGGGTATTCAGTATGGTCCAGTTTTGACCATTTCTAAGCAGTTTTTAGTGGAGAACTTC